>CM060466.1:29171597-29374097 GCA_030544235.1 Lepturacanthus savala
GAGAACATAAAAAAATAACATTTCTCTCTTTCCACTCTCCTCCCGGTCACAATTTACAACATACACACATGGCTTATACCAACTTTGTAGAGAAACATGTTCTGATTCTTTCAATGTGCTCAAAATATCTGAGAGATTTTACTAAATTTGAATGGGCAGCCTCTAAGTGTGGCCACGTCTGCCTCGGCTAATGAGGACATTCACTCCAGTTAAAAGATTTTCAGAGAGACGCAGTTGCTGATCTCAGTTTTAAAATTGCCAGTGTCTCCAAAATATTCACAGAAACACCAAATCACACCAAAACTTTTGTGAAGTTGTAACAGTGATGATGATCCATATTATTTTCTGATAGGAGCTACCATTATGTCAGTTGAAGCTCAAAATGGGAGACCAGCGCAGAGGGAGAAAAATGCTGCTTTTTCCCAACTTTTCCCTAAAAGGAAATTTTCTAGTTATGTTTCATATTCCGTCCACTTTCTGCAGTGCTTTTTCTAAACTGGCAAACATCTACGTACCTCTCCTTTTCATCCTTCCTCTCAGGAGTGTGGTCAACAGTGAGTTTAAGGGCCTTGCCCTTGCGGCAAAGCATAGCGCGGCTGTCGCCCACACTGCCCACGACCAGCTCAATGCCATCCCTCAAAAGTGCCACAGTGGCGGTGCTTCCTGCATTTATACCCGGTGCTATAGAGACATAAAACGAAACATCAGAGGAGGAACATGCCATTATGGTCCACACAAAGAAGTGACTGTTCACAACAACCACATGGCGTGTCTCACACTCTCACATCCATCACACATTACAACATGAACATGAACACATGGGTGGGAAGTCATATAGCAGACTTATAGTGAACTAGAGATTACACAGTAAACAATAGAGGAGGCAGTCACACATGCAGGTCGAACTGTTGAGGTCCACATCAAATGTTAGAGCAGAGTTCAGTCTACCACAGAAACTAAAAATACTACATTTTAAAAAACGACACAAAACTTATCAGTGTCCAATGTGGGTCTTGATGTTAGTAACACATAAACTTGTCTAAAATATTTTTTTTCCCTTGATACTCCCTGAGAATAGTGCTTTGTCATACTTCTATGTTGTGCATATGTGCATTCAAGTTACAAATAAAACACACAAAAAAATACTACATATCTTCAAGAATGTGAGTTATATTGAATTTAATTACCTTCACAATTCTCATTAATGCTGGCAAACAGTAAGACGTTACTTTCACATACTGTAGAACACAGCAACATGTTTCCAGCCAACTTTATGAGTGTCTGGAATAAATGAGCATTGGAACCACGATGCTGTTTAATAAAACAGCTTAATGCACAATTTAATAAAACAGAATTGAATGTCACTGCTGAAAACTGTAGGTCTGCATTCAACATTTCCCGCTCCTAAGAAATAACTGGGGATTTTAAGCGATGTGTTTTTTTTTTTAGCCAACTCTGCATTTTAAACAGACTGTATCTCATGGACTAAATCTGTCATTGACAAACATACATCTCATACAACTTCTCAAACTGAAGCACTGTCTCACAAGAAGCTTTGCATACACTTGGTGAGGGTAGAAAAGAACAGGAAGAGAGCGAGAGAGAGCGCGAAGAGTGAGAGAAAGATAGGGAACCTTCCAGTAGTCCAGGATTTAGGACCGGCTGGACTCTCCTTCAATATCTAGCCTCTCGTCATCCACATTGGTGCCAAGGGCCTCCAGCTCTTAGCTGGGTCAGCAGCTGCCGTAGATAACATGCACACACACACACAGGCATATTGGGACATTTCACACAGCGTGGCCGATGTATGGCCACATAACAGGTAAACTAACTTTCATGTGAACAGATACCTTAATCAGACATAATATGGGCTGAGAAAAGTCAGAAAAGTCAAGCTAATTTGAAAGGTTTCTATATGACATGGGAAAACCTGCAGATCAAATGATTTGTTGCGTTTTAACGCTGATATTAAAGGTCCCATATTGTATAAAGAGAGATTTTAATAGCTTATTAATAATAAGGTGTTCTATTAAAACTGCCCCATGTTCAGTCCATAGAGGATTTAATTAAAATGAGCCCCCCCCCCCCCCCCCCCTACAGCCAATCAGAGGAGAGGATCATTAATATTAATGAGAAAGACACAAAACAACCTGTTCTTATAGCGCTGAGATATTAAACTACACAATATTTGGTACTTAAAACCATAAATATATGTTGTTGGAGACATGAAGACTTCAAATAAAACCCAGGAAGAATGTACATTATGGGACCTTTAATTTAAATGCCAGTCCTAAATAGCACACTTTGCAGTATGGGTAAATATCAAGAGATGGGTGACAAATAAAAGGAAAAACCAACATAATGTATCTTGGAAGTTGTGGGACTGCTATAAACATCCAGATTAAATTAACCTGACATATATCTCAAGCTCTAGTGGAAAAACAAATTTCTTCCAAAAGACATTTTCTCCTCACTGTCTAATGCTCTGGTCCAAAACCTCCTATAGGTGTTCCAACTTTATGAGTATGAGAGTCATATCATAAGTATACACATTAAACCCCTTCAAGCAGCCACATTTTTTAATGTTTAACCACACATGTATCCAGGTTTTTCCCTTCATTTATTGCCCGTCTGTATGTTTGGAGGCAGTAAAGCACTAGTGTTTGTCCTGCTGCTTGTGGCTGGTTTATTGTTCAATCAATCATTAAGTAACTTTGGTTTAAACGACAGACCTCGGACCAAATGTGCTTGGGTCATGTCAGTTGGGAAATCCAAGGCTTCACAGCCTAGGTAAGACAAGCCAGTTAACTTTTGAAAGGAGAATAAAAAAGTGTCATTACATATGTATATGTGTATATATACACAGAGAATATCTATGTATGTGTAACCTGAAAGAACCTACCATTTGGAGAGAAGTGTAAGTGCCTTGCAAGAGCTGTGTCTACTTCAAGGAAGGCTTTTGTTAAAACTAGTTCCAGATTGTCCTCCTTTGTCACAAGATCCCTGAAACAACAACCAAACTACAGTGATCAGAATATCAACTACAAAAATATGATATGAAATTATTTGTCTTGATATCATCTCATATTTGTGGAGAGTTAAGCAGTAGATTTTACAAACCACTTTCTCTGATAATCAGGTGCATATAAAATATTGTATGTAATGATTCCCTTACTTGATGAATTTCTCCATGTTTTTATCACAGAAGTCAGCTGCGTCTGGCCCACCGTGCCCATCGAACACAGCGAAATAGAGGATGTTGTCAGTCATTTGGGAGACCTGGAAGCGGTCTTCATTGTCCTTACGTTGACCGATGAGTGAGGCACAGCCGACCTTAGACAGACTGACCTTGGGGATGGGTTTGCCGTAGCGTATACTAGAAGGCAGCAAGATGGGCTCGTCAATACGATTGTCCCAGATGCCAAAGGAATCCCAAGTGGTGGGGCGGCCACTGCTGTCGGGATCAAACCGTGTGTTGCTGAGTCGTGTTTCTGAAGGGGTGTAAAGTTGTCTCTGGAAAATGGTGAACTGGAGGTGGCTGCTTTGCTGGAATGGGAGTGGGACTAGGGCCATTTGTAAAGGACCATTGCGACCTGCATGGGGCCTGCCGCACCTCACCAGACGCACAAGACAGGCTGCTGACATCCCCCTGACAGCACAAACACTGGATGCAGAGGTGGAGGGGTGTGCCGTTCAAACACTGACGAGAAATAACTTAGTTAGATTGACAATTCAGAAAACATTGCAAAAATCTATTTTGTTTATTCGGTGGGCCCAAAACAACGTTCTACATTTCTAAATGTTGCAGCTGTCGCCAGTAGAAATGAGTTCTGATAGCCAGTACAGTTTTGGACACCCAGACTTGTTATTGTTACTTAAGCTCAGATGCCTCTAATCCCTCCTCACTCTATTTTTAGAAGCAAAGAACTATGGAAAATATTTAGGTTGAGGTCTTCTCATTTTCGGTTGAATACAAAATACTTGCTTTGGTAGTAGAAAGTAGAAAAACTTTCACTTAAAAATACTGAATTACAAGCAAAATATCTAACATGAAAATGTTTCTCAAATGAAAGTCCATAAATACTCATACTTTAATTTTCAAAATTGAAAGGACTTACTATGCAATCTGTGTTATATTATCAGAGTATATTATACTCCTTATCTCACCAGACAAGAGAGAAATTGAATGATCGTCAATGCGAAGCCAATTTTAGGTACTTTGGGTAGATTAATATTACTACATCCTAATTATAGCTATTAAATAATTGTTTAATACACTTTAATAGCACGTTTTATACAAAGTGCATAACACCTTTAAAAACAAAACAAAATATAAGAACGACAATTGAAACAGTAAATATAATACACTATATTATAGAAATGTTCATCTGAAATGTAACTATAGTAGCTGTGAGATGTATGTAGTAAATTAGAAAGTACAATGTTTCTAATAAATAAAGTTAACGTTATACATTTAACACCAGAACCAAAACAATGCACTTCTATTGTAAAGTTATTCAACCTATAGAAAGTGTTCTGTTCAATATGGTTACATGAATGATGCAACTCCGGACATCCATAAAGCTAGCTGCTGGTGCGAATAACACAGCGGTAACCCGCGGAGCATGTCGCCATTTCAGTCTCAGACCAATAACTTTATTATAAACTAAAGTGATGGTAGTTAAGGGGAAACGTAGCAGAATCATATTAGATTGATTTGAAGGTGTTAGCATTACCTTACTAGCTAAATAACGCTCGCGATCTTTAGCTAGCTCGGTAGCTAGCCTTAGCTATGATTTCGCAGTTCTTCAGTGAGACAAAACCCTCCACCTTTCAAAGGAATGTACACATAAATAGTACATACCGATTATGTTTTGAACGTATTAGTGTGCTCTATCCTCTTCTGGCTACTTGAGGAGTAAGTAGCTGAATAAATGACTGAATTAAACCGCCCAAGCCGTCTCCTCTCAGTGTCTCGATGTTATCAAACAATCCCCGCCTCTTGTGTCTCCAGGCCAATCATCGAGCTACTAAAGTTCCCGCCCCCCTTCACGCCCCACGTACCCTGCACAAGATAGGTCGAATACGTAATGATTGACAGTTGTGTGCATCAATCAGAGATCATCAACAACCTCCACAGCCAGTCAATGAAGAATTTAATGCACGCTGCGTTACCATCGTTACCGTTTACGTGAATTCCCCCATTTTAACGTGAACGGAGTGATATTATCGTTAACAAAAATACTCAATGACAAGTAAATGTCCTGAATTAAAAATGTTATGTGTCAAAATTAAAAGAATAGAATTATTATTTGCAACATGTGCTTAAAGTATCAAAAGTAAAAGTACACATTATGCGGAGTGTTATATTAGTATATTACAATATAATACATGTTTTTAAATACTAAATACACATAAGAGCATTTTAATGTTTTAGTTGATCAGTGTGGAGACACTTTTGCTTTGGATAGATGAATAGTAATATTAATGCATCATAATAATTGCAATCTTTCTTAAAAAGTGCATAGCAAATTTATAAAAAGAAAAGAGTAACAATTTAATAGAATATAGATAATAACATTAGTACCTTGAAAATTGTGAGTAAATGTTCTTAGTTACTGTTCACCACTTATGAAGTCCCTTAAATTAAATAAATAGATTAGAAAAACAATTTTTCAGTGGATATTTGCATATTGTTATGCACATATTTAGGTCTCTGTTGTCCCTACTAAAACTTAAACTGTGAAATAATTCCACCCATTCATGTTTTTTGTGGTCTCATCTCCTCTGTATTGTTGCTGAGACCTGGCTGAACACATGCCATTTGATCCTATCTGACAAATAAAGATGTTTGATTGATTGAATAAGAATGTGCACTTACTGCTGCAGATTTATAACCCACTTGCAAGTCTTCATTTAGCAGTTTAATTTATAGTTGAGTAGTTAGCACAGTTGATTGTAGTTGACATTAGTGGTTGATGTTCCCTTCAGAAAATATTCACTCATAATTATACAATTTTCACTAATAGGCTAAATGTGTTTGATCAATGTATACAAAGTTATATTGATCCACCTGTTCTAACAGACTATTTTTTAGCAGAAGAAATATAATCCTTTATAAATCGATATCATAATTATTGTTATTTAGTAGAAAGCTGTGTAAGAAGCAGGATAATGCTGGTCATTACTGTGAAAGCAAATATAAAGTTGAATCTGAAAGTTGAAAAGAGTCTCTGACAAGTGGATGTTGTAGTAAATGAAAATGTCCTCTCATAACTTAAAACCTTTCACATTGTAAAGTGATACGAATCAGTCTTTCTTTTTCTAGCTATTCCCTTGGAAGCCTAATATGTATTAACAGCACTTATATAAATAAAGATAAAGCAGGATAAACATTTGCAATGGAAATATCAACTACCACATTAGCCATGGTCAGAGTTTGACCACTATGGTAAATAGTGTATAACCATGGATGTATACTATAGTTTTATATATTAACTATATACAGTTTTATAATACATCCATGTTATAACACATTCTACTGCTACTGCTGACGGCCTGTAACACCTGCACGTCCAGCTCAGCGGACCAATCACAACTCTCCTTCATATGACGTAGCGTGACGTGCAGCAACGGCGGCACTTCCTCGTTTGTTTTCCAAGCTGAACCGAAACCAAACGCCACACAACATAATGCATATGTTCAGGTAAAGCCACGTTTGGTTTCCGGACCAACCACCTGTATTACATGCATGTTTTATCTGCGCGTTAATATCGGTTATGGGTGGATTTGATGTGTTTCGCTGTGAGACTGTCAGCTGGCTAAGGTTAGCTCGCTAAGGTTAGCATTAGTTAGCTAACTACTGACTGTGATGCTTGTGTGACAAGACGTTTTCTGGTTTTGTCACGAAACTGTTCTATAAGCTGATAATGTCAGTGGAGATATTTATATTTATTTTTAGCTACGGCTGCAGACTGTGTTAATCACATTTATCCTCTTCACTTTCGCCAGCAGCGAGCTAACGTAATATTAAATGAAGGCTGGAACATTACAGCGTAATCATAGCGATACAATGATTCCTATTAAACTGACTATTGATGCAGTGTTTGATAATATTTTTGTCCATAGATAATAAGACCCGTTAGTTTCCCAGCATCTCAAACTCAAATAGTCAAAATACATTTTGTACATAGTTCTGAGATTAAGAGAATTGTTTTATGTTCTATTTGACAGTTTGAGTTAGAACTGACACAGTGCTTAATGTACCATAACAAGCTTTGGCTTTTATTAGGATTCCTTTTAGCCGGGAAATCTGCCAAGTCCTTAATTTTCAAAACATACAATAGTTCAGAACAACAAAATGAATGTCATTTCAGTTTTATTTTTTGATAGTACAGAATGATTTTAATTTATTGTTCTAGTGTTAATTTCATACTTGTCACATAATAACAATAAAAACAACATAAATAATAATAATTACAGATTATCCTTGATACATACTCGCTGTTTACATTATGACATTTTTTTTCACTGCTAAAACAGTGGTTTTCTTTTCTTAGCTTTTGATGTCTTGTAAACAGCATTGTGTAGCCAGGGTGTCATTTCAGATGTCCGCTCCAAAGAGAAGGTTGTGCACATCTAGGCACATCTAGGCAGAGGACAGGTGCAATGTCCGCTCCACCAAATAGTGATTTTTCCTTTTAATCTTTTCTTGTGGTCTAATTTCAATAGATTAACGGACAATTCCAAAAAGATAAAACAGATTTGAGGATCAGAACTCATTTTTTTCCTCTCACATTAATCATCTCATGATAATCATCTCAGCTCTGATTTAATTGGTGACCCTTTGGGGTGGGCCTGACCCCGTTGTTTGGGAACCACTGGAACTAGCTAAGTGAATATAACTAGCTCCAACTTGAGTGTCTACGACAGTAACGTGACTTACATAGTGATGCTTCAGTATAATAGTCTCATATATAATAGTTTCACTATCAGAGGGATGAAAAACGTTTTTAATTCTCTTATATCCCCGTTTGTTTTATTACCTTTGGCTAACTCAGTCAGTAACATGCATGCTATGAGTGGATTGATATAAAGGCGAGCCGCTTGGAGCTGCTTAAGCGGGGATTACACTGACAGGGTTTATTTAAACACACTGCGTGTTCCTCTGTCATTGCGCTTACATCATGTCCACGCACAATTCCGTCCCTTCTTAAGCACATCCTCTTTGCATTCTTAAAACATCGCTAGATTTCACACTTGGAGCACAGTCCTAATGAATCAAGATGACAGAATCACTCTGTTGTTTGTGTCTTTCAGGGTTGGAATTTACATGAAGAGGAGAAAGCGGGGCTGCTCTCAAGCCTGAACAGTTTCTTCTGCCTCCATCTGGACTTTGCTGTCTCTGCCTCTTCAGATCAGTCCTCAACGCCCCTCCCTCACCAACATGCTGTGCTGGGGTAATGCAAAAGAAGGACAGTTGGGTATCGGTGTGGAGAGGAATCCTGTATTTGAGCCAAGGAACTGTCAGGTGTTTAGTGGCAGGGGACTGAGAGATGTAGCGTGTGGAGGACAACACTCAATGTTCATGCTGCACGATGGCAGTGTGTACACATGTGGCTCTAACAGCTGTGGACAGCTGGGCCATGACAAACCAGGGACCTCCCCAGGTAAGCTTTCAGCAGGACTGTAGACTTCCAGATTGTCGGTGTGGTGCAACATCTGACAACACTGTATGTGTGTGTGGAAAGTTACAAAGTGCGTATGAGAATGTGGGTGAGCATGACATTGCGTGTTTATAAAGGCTCTCCATATTGTGCTGGCATCAGTGGCTTAATACAAGTGGAGCACTTCCTAAATAATTAAATGTGACATTAAGCTAAAAGAGATAGGTAGTTGCAGTTTCAGGATGTGCTGTGGTAACACACTGCCATGTTTGTGTAGAACTGAAGCAGCTTCAGTTCTACACAAACAGAATGGGCAAATGCACAGCGAAATATCTTCTGTAGATTTTAGTTAGACCAGTCAGTCTGTTTTCACAGCTGCTAGAGATGACGTGACATGACCTGCATGACTGATACAACCAATGTAGATAAAGATACCAGGCAAAAAAAATATAGTGATAACATGAGCTGTATTCAACAATTCATGTGATTTATTCAGTTGTGTTATATCTAACATCTAACATCTAATATCTAATCTTATTATTTTGGCTCCAAAAATGGCCTGTGCAGAGAGAAGAGTTTAATATTATCACGATAAATACACATTTTGTTCAATGTGTCTCCATCACGAATCAGTGATTCCAAGCAGTGGTGGGTCTGTGTTGGTACCATGTGAAAAGATATATTGTTGTATAGGCATGTGAATAATAAATGCATACAAAAAAAATAACCTATTAAATAGAAAGCTTTTACTAATTTCTTTGGAGAAATATCATTTTAATGGCTAATATAGTTGCTGCTTGCACAAATAGGGCCATAAACAAAAATCTATTTATCCCATGTACAAAATTCTTTTGTGGGGGATTATTCTAGAGACTTGAATGATTAAATAGTTATACACATGTCAGGGATGAAAATCATAATGATCTAAATAAAATAACCTCTTTCTGGGAGGATTTGTCTTTGCCATGTTCTCAGGAAGAAGGGACAGGAAGTTAATGACGACATATGAGGGAAGCACTTGGAAGCCAAATTTTTTTATGCTTAAAACGTAAAAAGTTGTCTACTATTAAGAGAAAGCTGTATGAGTAACATACGTATTTTATGTATAAAATGATAGTCATAGACTTAAAGCCTCATAGGCTTTAATGGGTAAATGTTTTGGATATAAATCTTCATTAGGTGTTTATTACTTCTAATTGTGTTGTTTTGGAATCATAGGAAAAATCTTTATTGAAACCACAGGTTAATTCTTGTCATACATATTTCATGTTTCTAAATACTGTAATTGAGCATGTTTTGATATTTTATTGGACATAAAAAAAATGGAGACTGAGTGCTCAGGTATCAGATGAGTAGTGAACTGGAAGTTGCTCCTTAGTAGGAAGTTGCAAATATAAAAAGGAAAAGTCGAAGGAAGCTCTTCCAGCAAATAAAAAGAACATAAACATCATTTACATGAATATAAATCTTGTGTATTTTGGCCTGCACAGGCCTTCGTCAGGGAAAACTAGTAATTTTGACCCTGTTTGGTGGCAGGAAACCACTCAAGAAACAAGTAAACCAACTGCACTGTTACTTATTGCCCCACATGTCCTCTAACCACAGCCCACTTTCACAGCATAGTCGGAAACAAAGTTGTGTAATGTTATCATGCTTAGGTAATTTAATAGAGAATGTCCTAAGTTTGTATGATGGAAAAGTTTGTTGATGAGATGGGCTTCAGATGTTAAATGCCTGACATGGGTTGGGCCCATAAGGGCGTCATAAAGGCTGTCTGTGTTGTCAGATCCTAGAATCAGATTAAGCATCAGTCATAAAGCTTTTGTAAACATTTAGAGCAACAGAATCAAAGCATCACATACTTGGATCTCTTTGTTTTTCATGCACCGGTTTCTGCAACAGTCTGACAAACTCTTCCTCCTCTCCACAGTGCTAGTAGGTGCTCTGGACACTCAGAAGATAACAATAGTGTCATGTGGTCGGGATCATTCTATTGCGGTGAATGAGCAGGGCCAGGTTTTTGCCTGGGGAGCCGGCGAAGGGGGCCAGCTTGGTCTGGGGACCGCAGAAACAGCTGTTCGAATCCCAAGGTGACTACTGCACCACAGAGGAAATGAATCTTTGGGCCTGACCAGGGAGTAACACAACCAGAAAAGAACTTTTACAAAATCAGAGAGGTTTGATCATAGCTTTAGAGATAGAAAAGAGACTTTGGATCCATAATAACAATGCAATGACTACTTATATTTCCAAACAAAATACTTGAGGTTAAAAATTTATCAGATTGACTTTTCAGATATAAATAGTAGCTGAAACTAAGTTGGTATTATGGGGCTTTGGACCTGATGAACAAATGCGTTTCGTCTTTTCCTCAGGTTGGTTAAAAGGCTGTGTGACCACCGCATCTCTCAAGTAATGTGTGGGAATCAACACTGCATTGCACTCTCTAGAGGTGTGAAAGGCAAAATCACTTATTATACAATACTATATCTGGAATCTCATATCCACTCACTGCACGTCCAAATTGTGCCGCCATCCAGTCAGGATTGGTTGCATTCACATTCATCTTGAGTGACAAATTGTGTTGTGTTGTCACGTTTGATTTATTTCCTATTTGTTCAGGTTATGTTTATGTTGAGACTGGACGTGTTTCAGGTTTAAGTGAAGGTTGACTGTTTATGTAAAAATGATGTATAGGACTTCCCATTAACAACAGTATCCTCTCTCCATTACAAATTCTTAGATGGCCAGCTGTTCACCTGGGGCCAGAACACCAGCGGTCAGCTTGGTCTGGGTAAAGGAGAGTCCAGCAAGCTGTTCCCGCATCCCCTCAAGTCTCTGGCAGGAATTCCTTTAGCACAGATAACTGCTGGGGGAGATCACAGCTTCGCACTCTCCTTATCCGGAGCTGTGTTCGGTTGGGGAAAGAACAGAGCTGGACAGCTGGGCCTCAATGATATACAAGGTAAGAACAATCAGATGGATAGAAAGATGCTCCACACTTTAGATTTTTGAAGCATAGTGCGCTTTTAAGACAGATGTATAGGATGTATTATTACAGTGTAATACAGTCTTTGTTGTTGAATGTAGAATTAGAATTGCACCTCCATTATTGCTTGGACAACAGAACAGCGTCTATTTCTCTATGTATGTATATATGGCTGAATATTTCAAAACCATCACATTCAAAAAAACATCTAAAAATTCACTGTAGACTATTTATGTAATTTAAAAAAAATAATGAAAAACAACTACCACATTTGGTATTCATTATTCGGCCAAGTATTTAATGTTATTAGGTGCATCCCTACTATGTGTTCAAAATATAGAAAATATTCCGAAGTAATACATTGGTATTTGATAACTAGAAATAATAAACAAGAACAATGGACCAATGAAGCCATACTTGTCCAATATTTTAACCACAATACAAGAATAAACAATAAAAGGGTTATAGGTGGCTATGATGAGTCAGAGATGGTATAAAACATTTCTGATTTAAAAAAAAAAAATCTATTGGACAGGGAAGTCATAATTTATTACCACTTCAACGCTGCTGTTTTCTGTTTTCCCATAAGTCTCACTTTTCATCGGTAGATACATCAAACCAGCAGCAGGTAGAACAGTGTGACCCCGTTTCTGTTTCCCTTCCACAGATCGTGCTGTCCCTTGCCACATCAAATTTTTGAGATCTCAGAAAGTAGTTTACATCAGCTGTGGAGACGAACACACAGCAGCCCTCACAAAGGTATGTGGTGCTACATTAAAGAGCCACATGCTTGAAACTTAGCTTGACCTGCTTCTTGTCGCATTGAGCATCTTTTAATAGGAACCTTTAAAAAATCTATTCTAACCAGTGTGTTTAAGCCTAAATACCCACGTACTGTTATTAGCAAAAATACATTTTAGATTAATTTCATCTTATTTACAAAATCATGTGAAGAATGATAAAAAATCAACAAAAATCTTCCTTGTCTCTGGCAGGATGGAGGCTTGTTCACGTTTGGTGACGGCTCATGGGGCCAGCTGGGCCATGCCTCCACTAATAATGAACTTGTACCCAGACGAGTCCTGGAGCTCATGGGCACTGAGGTGTCCCAGATCAGCTGTGGCAGGTAAATCTACGAAACAAAAAACTACTCTAAGAAAAGATTAAGCTCAGGGTTTTGAGGCTGTAGAGTGGTGGTGTTTATCTGAAATGGTATTTTGTGATTTCCTCCCCCATTTGCATAAGAAATAATGTCATTAACTGCAGCCTTAGCAGCAGTTACTGTACACACAACACATTTCTAAAACATTATCAACAAGAACTAAGCAATAAAAGGTCACAGATGAATTGCAGGGTCATTTAATTCATTCAAATCAAGACTATACTCTAGCTAATGAACAAAAGGTATAGTTTGTAAATCTTCTGCATGCTAAATATTTATTTTTCCTTTTGTCAGGCACCACACGTTGGCGTTTGTACCTTCCTCTGGAATGGTGTACGCATTTGGTTGTAACAGCTACGGTCAGCTAGGGACAGGAACAATGGGGGATGCCAAAAGCCCATATCCTGTCAAAACCAATGTCCTAAATGGAAATATCAATAAACCAGGTAGACGGAAGACTCTTTTCCCATTCTGTGGTGTATACTTATACAACACTTACCACATATTTGTGAATGGCTTTATTGAAATGCATGGGTGCTTGTAACATTTGCCATTTACTGGTACTAAAGCGTTTAGATGTGTGTTCCTTATTTTCTATTTTCTTAAAGATATATTATTTATGACATGTAAAATAATCTAAGTACAAGTCACGTATATCCAAATAAAAATTGGTTCAATAAAGTAATAAGAAAAGCAAGACAGATATATTAAGTGCTCAAAGTAAATATTTGAGTCACTCTTATAAAATGCCAGCCAGCTAACATCTTCTATTTGTCTTTGTTCATCAGATTTAAAACAATATACAGCGACCAAAATCATCTGTGGGGGAGACCATAGTTTCTTATCATACTCTAATGAGCAGGTTTGTGTGTGATTCAATGAAATCTTGTCCTATTTATCATATTTTCCTCTGTTGGTCTCCACTGTTTAGGGATTTGTGCATCTACTGACAATTCTGTTAAGTCCCATTGATTCTTATAAGTGATTTTATTTATTGCAATTCTTCAGTCAAAGAATTGATTTTATTTTTCGTGGAAATTTGACTGTTTTGTAATTTTGCCGCAAACATTAAATACCATATCACCAGCAGTTTGAAAATATGTTTAAATGTGTCTGTCTGACACATTTTAAGAGTGACAGGGATTACATGAATTTACATTTACTTACATATGTTTTTAATATACATTTACATATGTATTCTTTTGTTTTACAGTGAAAAAATAATAATATGATTAAGTAACAAGGAAAAACAAAAAAGTAAAACAGTTGACTCTTTGAAACTCTTTAACACTGCATCTCTCAACATTGTTTATCATTGTTTAATTATGATGTATATATTTAATCTGTTTATTTCACCATTTGACATATTCAAATTCTTCAACATTAGTTGCCTACAACCCTTAACACCCTTAACTCTAACATTGTTTTAAATTCAAGGCAAACTGCTTTTTAACCAAAATAAGAAAAACAAAAAACGTCAATTTAAATTACAGTAAATACAGTTTTCTTTTTGTGTTGCTGATTTCCACTTTGTCACTTTCCGTGTTTCGCCACCAGGTGGCGTTACTGCCTAAACTTCTGCCAGTTCTTGCATTGTCCCTGTCCGATATATGGGGCAAATTTCTGGGCAACAAATTGTCAGGAATGTCCACTGATAAAGACATAACATACATTCAACCTCTATAACTAAAATATTTAGACCTCAGGCATGGCCTATTTATTTTATCTTGATGGAGGGAAGAGATGCACAAATTAAACAGAGCTCTGTGCTGCACTGTGCTGAACACAGTGGAAGTGCCAGCACAAACAATCTTCCAAATGTTTGTAACACTGCTGCTCTGTCTTCCTCTCTGCAGAACTTAGCCCACCCAGAAGACTTCCGCGTGATTGATATCAGTAAAAGCCTCTCCCCTATCAATTATGAAAGATTAAATTCATGGAGGTTAAAGCTGATGTACAGCACAGATTCTGGTGTCAGAAAGTAAGTAATAAACAATACTTATTTGAAATTATTTCATTTGCCTTTAACTAGATATTTAACCCATCGAGATGCATATGTCATTTTCTTGTGCATTTTTAGTTTTAATGGTGGTATTTTGGATTTTCTTGCTTGCTATAATGCTATAATCACAATTTATATTCTAATACTTTCTGTATTTGTTGGTCACCTACTACTTTATCATCATAATGCTCTTTTTTTCCTGTTTTTGTGTACAGTGACATAATAATCCAACTCTCCTCCACGGCTTGCTGGAATGCCAGCTTCTTGGACCAAAGGTATTCAAACCCTTCATGTTTCATCTGTACCTGAACAGTTACTGTAAATAACACAGGATGTGTTGTCTTTGCTTTTTTCTCATATGACAGCAGGTTTAACCGCATTAATGAGACTATAATAAGAATAGAGTAACACAAATGACCCTACTGTAAAGAAATCGGTATGTACAGCATAAAATATAATTCATAGTCATAGAATAAAGAACTTTTTTATTTATTGCATTGAGACTCAAACCTCTTTTACAGTGAAACCTAGGAGGACCATAATGAACTTGACGTTGAATCTGAATAGATGAAATCATGATATCATCCTCACTCTAACCCATACCAAATGTAATAATGTTAACCTTGATCCTGTTTATAACGTTGCTGTCACAATGCATGGTATTTAAGTTCAGGACAGCACTAGTAAAATAAATAAATAAACGTTTTTTGAACAGTGAATCATGCGAAACTAGTTGAGTCCCATAGTAAAATATTGAGCTGAACATTAGCGTAATATGTTTCCTTAAGTATCTTTCAAATAGGCAATTGGACTTGTATTTTTCTAGGAAGATATTTTGCCTTTTATTCAAGAGGCTTCCTCAGTTCTCAGGCTTTGGTCTTACCGTATTTTCCAGACTATAAGTCGCTCCGGAGTACAAGTCGCACCAGCCATAAAATGCATAATAAAGAAGAAAAAACATATATAAGTCACACTGGAGTATAAGTCGCATTTTTTGGGGAAATTTATGTTGTGAAGCAGAGGTAATTAGGGGGCAATTGATTGTTTATCCAGTGGGTGTCGCTTTATGATCATTGTGGCAAGAAGGTTTACTGAAGAAAAGTTTCTGCGCATGCGGGAGTTGTCGTTGAGTTGAAGTGAAACTCAACATCTGTGGTCCTCTGTGGTCCTTTGTTTTGACACGTTACCACAATTTATTTGATAAAATCCAACACCAAGAACAGACAGATTTAAAATTTAAATGACGAACAATTTAAAATAAAAAAAGAGGCAACAACAGGCTGAGCGGCGCTGACGTTGCATAACAAAACTGAGAACGTGCCTGGTATGTTAACATAACATATTAAGAGTTATTCCCATAACTATAGCATCAATAACATACTAAGAAGTTTACCAAAACCATCCGTGTCACTCCAAATATCCGGTAACTAAAATCCAATGAAATCTTCATCCTCAGTGTCACTTTTCATCAACTCCTCTAACTCCAGAGGTAGAAGATGCAGTGCTTCCTCTTCTACGTCGATGACGTCAGACGTCATATTTTACTACTTGCAGCTCGTAATCTGCAGAATATGATTTTCTTTTCGGTGCCATTTTTGTTAAGCCCTTCTCAGTTGTTTTTAAAAGTTACCGTCAATGTTGAAATTATCAACACAAGCCTAGAGCGCCCTTTGGCGGTTTAGTGTGAAACTAACGTGAAATGATATACCGGTAATAATGTGTTAATTTCACACATAAGTCGCTCCAGAGTATAAGTTGCACCCCCGGACAAACTATGAAAAAAATGCGACTTATAGTCCAGTAAATACGGTACTATTCCGCACTAGTCTGAGAAGATGATGGAATTATAAAGTCCAGGCAGTATATAATATAATATTATTGCCTACATCTCAATTTTAGAGAAAGAACAATAACCTGGATGAATGAGAATATTCACACTGATTCATTCATTCATTCAACTTCTATACCTGCTTATTCCTTATTAGGGTTGCGGGTATTCACAGATATGTCCCCTTTAATAAAGCCACATGTCACCCATGATTGTTTTTATTATTGAATGATTGTTTTGTCTAAGGAAAATTGTGCCACAAAAACAGCCACCATCATTCAAATGTCCGGTTATATTTGACAAACGGTCCAAAATCTTAAGATATTGAAGTCATGAACTTGCATGACAAAAGCTTAAAATTCTCACAATGTAAAAACTTGTCTGTTGATTGACTTAGCGATTAACTGACTAATCATGGCAGCTCTAGTGTCATTTACATATTGTGTATAATTTGTGTGTGTGTGTGTGTGTGTGTGTGTGTGTGTGTGTGTGTGTGAGTGTGTGAGTGTGTGAGTGTGTGAGTGTGTGAGTGTGTGAGTGTGTGAGTGTGAATTTTCCCCTGGGACAGTAGCGTTAGAATGTGCATTGAAGCATATGACTAGTGTAAAGACATATTCTCTCACTTGTGTTATGTCATCTTATGCAGCAGAAATGCATACTATCAGGTCTGGGAAAGATGTTATCTGTTTGGTCCCTGAGACCTGTGAGACTCCAAATTGGTTTTACCATCAGCCTGTGTAGGTGGCTTCTTAGGACAGGTTCATCAGCAGATATTTATCATGTCCTGGGACAACACATTTTCACATGTCACAATAGGAAGCAGCACAGGTGTCATTAATAAAGAATGATGGCTGAATTCCATTTGGCTGCTTCAGTTTTTACACTGTCATGACTTACTGGGACACTCAGCCTTTGTAATTGGACATCTTGAATTTAGCCATTTCTATTTTAATAAATCTACCAAGATTGATTAATGATTTTAATATATTCCTAGTTTTTTTCAAATTTGACAGTGCTTGATCTAATCCACAAATTATCTTAGCTTCTTTAAATAGCCTCCTTCTGTCTTCATAAAATGTCTGACAATCCAATGTATGATGGTCAAATTGTGACTTCCACAAATAAATTTACAGTGTCCTGGTCACTCCATCCACAGGACTATAATAGTGCTTTTCACAGACAAAAATGCTCTTGAATACCCTGTGGGATCACTGGGTACCTCATCATGTTGATGCCTATCCATGTATTTCCTTTACTGTAAGATAATCTTAAATTTAATATACACTTGATTTGTGCTGTAGTTGCTTGGATACACTGCACAGCGAGCCTAGTCCTTTTCCTTTTTGGAATCCACAACAGCGCATGTTGTGGATTTAATTTGTCCTTAATTTGTCCTTAATTTAAAACAAAGCTCGAAGCCAAGTTCAGTGAGTCCTCTTGACTCATACTCAAAGTTCACAGAGATGTAGCAAGACTGTAGTATCAGCATCAGTGTTATTTGTTTGGCAAACAGTCTCCACAAGATCAGATCTGATGTGTTTGTTTTATGACTAAATAAGACCTGAGCTACAAGAATGTGGAGGCTTGCATTCTAAATAGTTGCCGTCAGTCACGCTGAGGGGTGTGTTGGGTTGTTTTGAAGGTGATGCTATGGTTGAATTCATCAGTCAGAAGTCACGATCCCAGGCTCTGGGTCTTAGCAGGAGATCTGCACAGGGATTGACTTAAATACCTTTAGCCCGTGTGTCATTGTGTGTGTTGATGCTGTTAGTGTTAAGAATTAGAACACACACCGGGCTCACAGCAGACCTGACACATGACAGGTTGCACTCGTGTTAAATCCAGAGCTATGTTTCCTTCCACATTGAGAATTGACCACAAAGTCCCTGAATCTGAGCTCTGGTTTATTTTCATCCTGTTTTTGATCACTGGACCATTATCGGTGGTCTCTGGAAACCATATGTTTTGTTGTCTTTTGCAGCGATGACGCCCACTTCAAAACCAACCCAAAGATGCCGGGTATTGATCTCAACTCTGTCAGAATGCTGTTTGACACACTCAGTAAACCAGCCTTCTCTGGACTTCTGGAGCAGGTATTTGCTAATGGCAATTTAGTGTATCGAGAACGTTCAATATCGCCTCATTTCACAACAGCTGCATTTAACATTACAGGGACTAGATTCAGTTGATCCAATAATGTTACTGGGTCAATACAGTCTAAATATACAGCCAGACTTTCCTAGGCAGGAAAACATCACAGCAAAACCACACTGATGCTGGTTAGAGTGTATTTAACTACAGTTTGTGTTGTTTTTAAAAACTAAACATCATTCTGCTGAATAGGAAAAATCAACTTGTTTCCTCAGCAATTTGGAAGGAACATATCAAGTTGAGTATCAAACCTCAGCTCTGTACTCACCAAGAACTGTTTCCAGTGGTAAAAGACCTCACCTCCTGATTTATTTCTTTTCATTACACTTTTGTTCTTTGACACCAGAGGTAAATTACCAAAAAGCTGCACACTGCTCACTGGAGCAGCTGCTAACAAAGGGATGTTTGGATAAACTGACTACATATTTGGAATCTACATGTTTTTTTTGGCAGGAAAATACATTAAAACTTAATAAATGGGCATATTGATAGACCTACAGCAAAAATGACTGCAACTTTCAGCCATACTACTTCTTTGTTTCATGTTGGACTGATGGCAAACTGAACACTGCAGTTGCTCATTGTTGCTTCTTCAGGTAGTGAAGGTAATACAGGACAAGACAGGGCTAGTCGTTTAGCATGCCCACCTCAGTAGGTTACTCTGCAACACACACACACAAATAAAACAGTTCAATAAATTATGAAGTTAGGATACCAGAAACGGAAGGAGAAGCAGCATAAGGCTGAGTGAGAGAAAAATATTCAACAGTTAGTGACCCAATTCTTCCAAAAGAAAAGTATTATTCACTCGATGCCATGATAAAACACACACTAGCACTGCGGTGAAGTTAGCTTGGTAGTGGATTTTGTCTTAACATTTGGTTTTATCTGTCCTTTTAATTGGAGACCAAGGCAGTGTCAATGTAAATAAAGAGTGTAGTATATAGTAACATCATCATACTCTGATATACTGTAATATTACTGAAAACAGTGTCTTCACTATATGTCCCTACATGTACTGGGGGACATTGTCAGGTGGACAGAAGCAAAGCTCCCTCTGTGAAGAAACTCAATGATACAATCTTTAAAGCTGATTGCCTGTGGTGACATCCGCACTGAAAATTTTCTCTCTGGACCTTAAGCCTATAGCTTTACTGTTTTGGTTACTATTACCACTATTCATCAGTCCTTTCCTCCCATTGCAGACCACTGTTTTCAGCAAAACAAGCTCTGATTAATCATCTCCTGTACTCTACCTACTCAGCACCAAATGGCAAAAGACTGTTAGCGACTAGCTGGTGAACATAGTTGAGCATTTGGTTGCTGAAGAGGCTGGTATTTTTGGCTTATATCTGTCAGGTGGACAGAAGCGAAGCTCTTTGTGTCTGTGTAAATAAGCAACTTTTGGTTACACCATTATAAGGTGATAATAACACTCCCACCAAGTACTTTATTAGGAACACCTGTGCAATCTAATACAATCCAATACACTGCTCTGCCATAAATTCTATTTTTATGAGCTTGTGCATTTTCAGTTTTTGGTTGACATTGTTAGAAAGGTGATTATTCTACTTTAGATTTGAAGCAACTAATTTATGATAATCTCAGAAAATGAAGACATATTCAATCTTTCAATTTGTTTGTCAGTTGTGGTCACTGTTGGGTAAAAATGTCTTAGTCTTACTTCAAGAAATTATAAAATTAAAAAAGTTATTCTGAGACATTTGTATCAATCAAATCCATAGAAGTAGATCTTAGGAGACAGCATTTCCAAATAAAAAAAACAAATATATGAATCAGGTTTAATATTGAACAAAGAGTCAAATAATCCCCTAATTTGTTTTGTCATCTTGATAAAGCAGTGAGAGGAAAAGCTTGGGTGTTATTTTTATAGTGCCGGATATCTCGCTTATGGTAAAAAAAACACATCCATGTCATAAGTGAATGTTCAGCTTGTTTTGAAAGCACATCAAGTCCTGCCACAACTGCATGGCACAAACTGCAGGACTGAGTCATATCATCTAACATTAGCTCAGTAATGTTAGGTTTGGGATTCATGCGGCTCAATCCAACATGATTTATAATATGTGCGTAAACCATGGCCACATTCCAAGCCACTAAAAGCCTCTCCCAAAATTTAGTGACTGATTTTGTTGACTGATATTTTGCTCCAGCTGTCTAGTTGATTTAAGTTGTTTTGGAATTGGAGAATATCTCATAAATATATGCTTATGCATCACAGAGCAGTACATTTCAATAATGCTACTCTATAATTACAAAATAAATACTATATGCTGTTCTGTTGTTCAGCCCTACATCTTCTCGTTCTTTCTGTGCTCAAAAATCTGTTCAGGCCACCAGGAGTTTTGAGAGTCTGTTGATCCCCCAGCTGCCACGCTCTCCGCCTGATGTTGAGGCCATGAGGATCTACCTCATCCTGTCCGAGTACCCTGCCCTGCGGGACTCCAAGAACTACATCCGCCTCACCATCCCCCTGGCAATGGCCATCCTACGGCTAGATGCCAACCCCGGCAAAGTATTGGGTATTATATGTGCATGCACACAACTATTTTTTTTTTCTTTTTTAAAATTACAATCAATTCATTTGAAAATCATCTTTGATAGCTACTAATAAGGAAAATCACAGCATGTCCATGGTGATAGCTACAATATGTCAATGATGTTTTGCCAGTTGGTGGTTCCAGAAGTAACTTTTTGGTAATTGAATTATTTATTACAGTTTATTAAAGAGTTGATAAAAAAACATAATACCATTAAAATATACATTGTCACTGGAAATGGCTATATAACTATGTAATCACAAGAGCATTTCTTAATGCCCTCAAATGTATCTTTGGCACTTCTGTATTGCAGTTTGTTGTTACTTACAGGTCAACATATACACAGATACCTACATATTTTATGAGCTAATATTGGTTGATAATATCAGACAGGTTATTAAACGGATGACCTCATCTTTGACTAATCCAAGGTTGAATTTTCCTTAAAGGTTCCATATCATGCCCTTTTCTGGGTTTTGCCTGCAACATAATATCAATTCAATTTAAAGTACAAAAATTCAACTCAATATAGTTTACAGTGATCTCTCCTCTCAAGCATCTTGTGGGAGCTCCAGAAAGCGCAGGTCTCATAAATATTCATGAACCTCTTTCTGACTGGCTGATTCTTCTCTTGGAAGAAAAAAGTGGGTGATGGTAGGGGTAGGTGCTCGGAATCACTACAGTCAGAACGGGCTAATGCGCAACATCACAGAGTCATGAAAATACAAAGGAACTGGGAAACAGGAATGTTTCTAAATCCAGACTGTGTGTATTTCTCTATTTTTCTGAGTTTTTGATGCATGGGACAGTTTTTATATTACACCTTAGTCAAGTAAAATGTGACTGTTTGATGATGACTATTTACATACAGGCCTTGCAAGGGCTTGGTTCCATATCTCACTTTTTCATCATGCTGTGTCAAACATGTGCATGAGATATGAAAGCATAAAACTCTGGCTTCTAGACTTAAAGAGGCACTGTGGAGTTTTCTTGTGCAAGCAACAGTTGTGTTCACATTGACTGTTACCACCCAGATGATAACGAGATAGCCAAGAAGGCTGGTGAATAGAGAATTATAATTTTGATGGACTTCACCCAAACGTGTATTCCTGAGGTCTAACAAAGTATCGAATGCATTTTTTTTCTTATAAAAGATTTTTAAAGCTGACTTTTCAAGGTTTTTAAATCCTGCAAAGCATCAATGTTTAGAGCTCAGAGCCTTCTTCATTTCTGTCTTTGTAGGCACAATGCTGCTCTTTCTTTTTTGCATCACAGCCACCTTTTGATAACTAAAATAGTCAGACAGCATTGGCAGGACTTTGTATTCCTCAACTGTATCCTTCCGTGCTTCGTGTGTGTCCTCATGCACAATACAAACAAAATGGAATTCATTCATGAAAGAACTGCTCCATAGTTCTACTGGAGATCAGCAACACCACAAGGTGCCTTTAAGGCCTTTGACTTTTCTTGAAACTAAGTAGTTGGTCCTTTTGTTTTATCAAGCACATAAAAAGTGCTCTGATTAACAACATCCCATGGTGGTTTCTGATGCTAATAGATGTAGATACTAATATGCTCACAAAAAGATTTATTATTTATTATTATTACTATGACAACTTTTTTCGCAACTAATTCTAGTAAATTAATTTGACTGTATTCTCTGTCCCTGTAGATAACTGGTGGTGCTTAGTGGATTGCAGTGTTTTTACCAGAATGGTCGACTTGTTCAAGAGCATTGTTGTGTTCATGCTAATGGGTGGCAAGACTCTGCTTGTACCGGTGTTCTACGACAACTATTTTCTCGCCACGCTAAGGCTGCTGGAGAAACTCCACAAGGTATTTACAAAGGTCACATGCTGCTCCTTTAAACAATTCTGCATTGTTCCTCAGAACCATACGAGGAGGAAATGTATTGTTTTGCCTGGTCAAATTGTTCTTGGAAGCTGTTAAGGTGATCTGCCCTTTGCTAGTTCCTGAAGTTGGAGCCAATGTTTGTTCCATGTTACCAGGTCAACCTCAAGGCCCACCATGTAGAGTACAGCCATTTTTATATCCCAGACATCACCAGCCTGGTTGACATCCAGGAAGACTACCTCAAGTGGTTTCTGAGTAGAGCTGAAACTGTGAGTACTGAAACCCTCTGACTGTAGTTTACAGTCTTTTACTGTGTTGTTACGTGACATCTGCTGATTCAACCATGATGACGGCACAGCACACATTCAAAGTGCAAACTTAGTGCAGTTCATTCAGGATTTAACTCATGCAATTTTATTCATGACTGCTTCTGTATGGAGGGGGGTGTCACCCTGAAAGCAGAATTTTAATCTTATTACAGTGCTGCTATTAACTATTAACATTATTAACAGAAGTTATGTTTTGCTTTCCCTCTCTGCTTTTATACTTTTAGAAAATAGGATCATCCCCTTCTCAGGTACTTAAATTAACAACTGACATCAAACATTTTAAAGTTAGTTAATTTATTCCACCCTTTTATAATGTTTACCTGTTTTATCTGCAGACTGACTTTCCACCAGTGAACCTATGTGCCTACCCGTTCATACTGAACGCTCAAGCCAAGACAACCATGCTGCAAACTGATGCTGAACTGCAAATGCAGGTATGATGTGACATAGGTTTAACTTAAAGCTATAGTGTGGAACATTTGTCTCCCCCTCTGGCAGTGAGATTAATTATAACAACACTGTTGGCTTGCACTTACTTTAGAGGCCACAGCCTGCACCTTTGTTACTGTTGCAGCTGTGAAACAGTAAATCAGTTGTTTTGAACAGCACATAGGAGAACATACTTCTGTTTTAGACTTGCCAATGTCTCCAACTGTAGAAACACCAAATGGTCCGTGTTATTTTCTGATGGGAGCTACCTTTTGTCAGTTGAAGCTCAAATGGGAGACCAGTGCAGAGGGAAGAAAATGCTGTTTTTCTCTATATTTCTGTCTGCCTCTACCTGCAGTAGAGCTGTCGTCATTGGCAACCAGCTAAAGTTTCTGTGTTTTAAGCTAGGCCACAGCTCATTAAGGTTTATAAACAAACACCTGGTGCTCATTAACATGTTTAAACACTGCCCCAAAAGTATGGAATTTTGATATGTCAAATGTGGATAGTAAATCTGTTGAAGGGGCATAAGTTGGTGAAAAAATACTTTGAAATAAAATATCTATTAGGTAGGTCTACTCCTTGTATATAATATAACAAATTTACTAGTATTATTAGTGTGAAATCTTTGTAGAAGCTCATCGTAATGGACACATTCTGACAGAAGCCCCTTGAAAAATTTTTAGGTACTATTAATATCTTTATTAATGTGATTTTAACTTCTTAAATATAGAGAATTGTATTTAAATTTTCTTAGTGAATATCGTCTTTATATCTATTTGAATATGACACAGCAACTCTCTTCTCCTGTTATCCAGATGGCAGTAAGTGGTGCAAACCTTCACAATGTCTTCATGCTGCTCACGCTGGAACCCCACCTTGCAAGAAATCCTTATCTGGTACTCCATGTGCGCAGGAACCATTTAGTGAGCGACACGCTACGGGAGCTCACCATGTACTCAGACGTGGACCTCAAGAAGCCACTCAAGGTGAGAGCCAGGTGTAAGCTCAGTTGTCCCTAGAAAAGAAGCACCTCTGTACTTTCTTGTGATCTCACTTCTTCTCTATTTGTCCTCCCTCCAGGTGATCTTTGATGGAGAGGAGGCTGTAGATGCAGGTGGAGTAACTAAAGAGTTCTTCTTGCTGCTGTTAAAGGAGCTGATGGATCCTGTGTATGGAATGTTCACTCATTACAAAGAGTCCAACCTGCTGTGGTTCTCAGACAAAGTAAGATACAAACATACTAATATATATTCACAATTTGCTTAACTTATTAAACTTACTTATTTATAAATGAATAGTATGTAAGTTTATTTAATGTGTGAAACCACTTGGGTTTAATTATTTAATTGCAGGTGAGTGAAAATAGAGTTTTTAGTCTTGATTGAAAGGTCTCTGTTGTGTTTGCCTCTCTGACTGTGGTAAATTATTTCACAGTAGTGGAGCAAGGTATAAAAATGGAATGTCTGTTAATCTTTAAAAAAAAAAGTAAAAAAAATTGGAACTGAGCTTTGTGAGATCTGTTAGCCTGTATAACAAAAAGTGCAATCGTATTAATGGTTTCTAAGGTCAGCGTGGGTCTTCTTGTAATCAAAAAACAATTAAAATCTCATTTTCTAAGAAATGGGAGAAAACATGAGACAAAATTATTATTGTAATTGAGTATTTAAAACTATCTCCAGCACACTTTTGTTAGTGTTACGTTCATTGTGATGATATTAGAGGACTAGTATTTCAATAATCTTCACTTGAAACAAAGTAGCGTCAAACAGACCAAACAAACAGAGATCCTCACAGCTGCTTACAATAAAACACTGTGACTATTTCCCTGCTGAGAAAAGGAAATATCTCTTTTGCTACTCTGTCTTTTGTAAACTCTTTGAAATTCCAAGGGAAGTTTGTCTGCTGAACTCCTACACTTGCTTTTTGACAAGAGAGAAAATGTGCATGGAATGTTTTTCTAATGCAAAATGGATTTACCATCTGTTACTGGCAGGTTAGAGTTTGGATGACTTCTTGTTTGGAAGCTGTTTAACATGCTTTTATATTTTTATACTTCATAGCAGTAAGGGGATAATGGATCTACAGAATGGATGGTTTGGCCTTTATTTGACCTGCTGCTGTGTTTTTCTGGAAGTTGCTGTTTCTGCCATTAAACATAGTGTATACACTCAAGTTTACAAAATGTGCATATCTAAGAGGAAACTGAACTTGAGAGTCAGCCCCCTTCGCAACAAAATATGTTGTTTTGTTCCTTTAGTTGAATGTTTGAGCTTCATTCTGCAGAATGATATTTGTGCAGAGTTTGACATAAAAATCAAACAAAAGTTGATCTGATTTTATAGATTTCAGAGTGGTAATTTACTTTTTTAAAAATAATATTGGACAAATACCCCAAGCAGCAGTATTTTTATATGTCTTAATAAATGTGTGGTGCGGATCTTTAACTGAAATTATACAGATCCAATCATGAAAAAGAAAATGTGGGATCATTTCTGGTTAATCCAATGGTTTTAAAGTGGGAATTGAAAGTTCTTTAATTTCAAGGTTTTATTCCAACATATTGTACAAGGAACAAAATTCACATTGCTCAGCTTTGGTGCAATAAGAGTACATTAAAATCCCACAAAATATGGGAATTATTAATTTAAAATCCCAATGTACAAAAGTCTAAGTGCATCAAGCAGTAACAGTTTATGTTCAACCATGACACTTTGTCACATTATCATAGATGTCAGCCCAGTACAGCAGATAAATGGCAAGAAAGAGTAATCATTTTGTTGTGTGTGTCCAGTGTTTTGTGGAGCAGAACTGGTTTCACCTGATCGGGATCATCTGTGGTCTGGCCATCTATAACTCCACAGTGGTGGACCTCCATTTTCCACTGGCTCTGTACAAGAAGCTGCTGGATGTGGAGCCCACGCTGGAGGACTTCAAGGAGCTCTCACTCACCGAGGCCAGGTAAGTGGTGTCTGATCATAGTGACGGAAACTCAGATTTGAACACAAATTGTAGCTTCATTTGCTGCACCTTCTTCAAACAGTTAATCTCGATCTCAACCATTTGCAGCTTGATATTTCTACTAGACTTTGCATGATTTGGGGTTAAAACAAGACTAGGCCAAAACCTGGTTCATGGCTGGATGTATAAAATGTTTGATGATGAGAGTCTGAAGTTTTCCAATAGACCAGACTAGCATCGCATCAAGGACGAAGCACCAAGGCCACACCCCCTTTGGGGAAAAGATCTCTGCCTTGTGCACTTGTGCAGGAACTTTCATGACGTGGACTTAGAAACCACTATGGGATTAATCAATCTATATTCCATGTAGATTTATTTGCATCGGTATAGAGTAAAAGTAAACCGAGTTGTCTCCAACTCAACTGGTCTCATACATCTTCCAGTGAAGGCTTTCTGCTCCAACCATGTCCAGGGATTAACTGGATTTAGTTTGGCATTTTACAACATGCATCCTCAATCCTCTTCTTTTGACTCAGAAGACTATGTAAACAAACATATTGGAGGATTTCACTTCTTTTTCTTGTTCTTAATTCAAAATGGAAACTTCTTAAATATATCTGTTCATGTTCCAGCCTGAATGTGACCTGTGGACAACTAAAACAACCTGTGGAACAATCTGAGCAGTAAATGCCATTGACCAACAGTTCCAGGCTAATCCAAACAGTGTTTGCAGCAGCCTCTGAACCTGGTTTCTGACTTGCAGGCAGTGATTCTGACACATTTAACGTCTGACATCGTAACACTCAACAAAAACAACAGAAAATCACAAAAAACACGACATGTCCCCTTTAACAAAACAAAAGCGTGTTGTGTATAACTGTACAAGCATCAGTGCTCAAACACCTAAAAATTATTGCTCTGCAAATTTGTCATCAGGGCACAGCAGTGTGTCACTCGCTTACAAAACAAGCCTGTGTTTTTTAATAGCAGGGAAACTGATTGCCTCTGGGAAATGCCTCTTCATTGAATTTGGAGCAGGAAGGGTCAGCGTTTCCTCTGCATCTAATTGTCTCCAGTTGTAAACACTGAGACGTGTTCTCACTATTGATTTTGAGATTAGTCCCTGAACGTGTCGGGCAGCTGTCCAGTTACTATTAGAGGCAGCAAAAACCTTGAGGGACGTGATCCTGAAAAACACTTTCACTTTGACTGAACTCAACACTCAACTAGCTTTAATTCATGATAAAGATCAATTGAGTATTAAGTCATCAGTTACTGCTGGAAACTTCTTTTCAGTCTGTAGTTTGCAAGACAGGTTTCATTCCCTTCCTTTACTAATAAGCATATCCTTTACCAGCGCTGCTTGTCCTCTCTCCATGTTTCCTGTGTTTTGGTTGGTAAATACCCAGCATGTAATTTGCAGGAAATGTGAAACAACAACTCTCCCTGTGAGACACTTTCTGTTATGAGCTTGTATTGTTAACACTTAACCCTAAACTAACGGACTGTTTTGAGCTTGCCTGCGTATTTGATCCGTGTCTCTTCAGTACAGGTACAGCTGATCTCTGGCTTTTGTTCAGTGATTTGTTCAGTCTCTTTAAACCTGATGTGTGAATGTAGGCTGGTAGAATACAAAAAGAGCAGCACTTTATGTTCTTTTAATATTATTCTCTTTTTTACTTCAAGTTTCCTCACTGTCATGATCATCTATTAATAGTGTTGCTTCTTGACAATAATTCAGCTCCTTTATTGTTCTGTAGGAGTCTACAACAGCTTCTAGACTATGAAGGAGACGATGTGGAGGAGACATTTCTTCTCAATTTTGCTGTAAGTGTAACTTTCACATGGATTTATGCCAGCTCACACTCAAAGTACTGCATTTATTGCCTTGTTGGTACAGATTGTTTAGATGACTGCATCTGCTGAGATGCTGCAGTGACACTAGGAATCGAGGTTTGGGCAACAACCCAAATTAAATTTTTGGATATCATTGTATTCGATATCAAGAATTTATATAATTCTGTTACCACATGCCAGGGTATATTGTGGATTAAGCAAAACAGTGCAATGAAGCTGACGAAACTGTAAAAAAATTAAATTAACTAACAAACATAACCTATGTCAATATATCTAAATTTGTTGTAACATTTCATTAACTAGAGAATTAATGAACTAACCAGGAAAAGTAATGTGTAGATAAGTTTGTAATACAAATAGTTGTTAGTTGCAACAGGTGAATGGAGTTTGTTCGTTCAAGATGATGTGAACATTATTTGAAATAATTTGTCTTGATGAAGCTGCTCTCCTGTTGTAACTCTCCAGTGTAAAGTTCTGCTGTCTATGTTGTTCCCTCAGATCACCCGGGAGAACTATGGGATGACAGAAGTCAAGGAGTTAATCCCTGGAGGAGAGAGCATCAGCGTGGATAAAAACAACAGGTGAAGCGAATCGAATACAGGACGTACTGCTCATAATTAAAGCTGTTAGATCTTTATAAGAATAAATTGATCAACTCTTTGTGTAAGTGATATATAGATATATATTCTCTGCCACTGTGATTATCATGTGCTCCTACAACTGGCAGTTTGTGTCCCTTTGTTCAAGCTGAAGGTCGAGCCTTGCATTGAAAACAAAAAAAAACAAAACAGAATCCTGAGTTGTTTTTTTTGCATCAGTCTGTGTGGTTTTTTCCACCATCACAGCCTCTTTCCTTAAGCTGGTTGTGCCAGTGGCATTGATTCCAGGGTTAGATGAAGGAGTCCTTTGAGAGTCGTTTGGTGGGTGGTGTCAACATAACTGGCTGCTGCTGCTCGTCTTAGACAGACAGTGAGTCGGCAGCGACCCAAGTCATGCTCCCCTCAACACTGATATAAAAGGGATCGCCAGCTTTTTCACCGGAGATTTGATTTAGGCTAAAGGATTAGTTTACCAGACGGATGCTTCACAAAAGCAGCTCAGTTTACTTCTTCAAATTCAGTGCACTATATTTTTAGAGCATCTTTCTTCCTTATTTTGATGCATTTCCTGTTGTAAAATGGGGCATTGTGGTGGCACGAGAAATGGTCCCTCACAATTCATCATTTGTGTAGAAATTTAGATTTTGAGTATTTAATTAATCAAGTCCTCCTGGTTCACAATGTAGTCACCATTGTTTTCCAGAAAGTAGAAATTAAAGGTCCAATATGTAACTTTTCAGGATTCAAATTTCTAAAAGAAATGCTAAACCCGTGTTAAATATTATTATTATTATTATTATTATCTTTTGTTAATGTTTTGATTGAGAGACGGCCCCTAACAGGGGAAAACTGCATACCTGAACCTGAAAGTGAAAAAGCATGAAAAAAGCATGACTATTTTATGTTTTATTTCACATATATTTTTATTTAGTTAATTTTAAAATGCATTATCTCTCAAGGTCGCTTCAAGGTCTCTGGGTTCTTATTTAGATTTTAAAATACACTTTTTTTGTGGTTTTGATAAATGTAGAACTGGGCCACATTTAATTTGTAATGAGGGACTCGGGTGGATCCAGCAGAGGTGAAAGGATTATCGATTTAATCTCTGTAAGCTGCGTCAGAGGTAAACAAGTACTGTTCGGTCTGAAAGAAGAAGTTGTTGTTGAAGTTGACTTGTAAGCCTGACAATTATTACCATGATTAATCATTAATAGCTTTAAACCTTATTTTTTTCACACAAACACACAGACACAATGAGGGAGTAAGCGAGTGTTTACAGTTTCACCTTGGAAGCCTGAATAAATTCTTTCCATATCAGCGGGTTTGTGAGGATGCTGTTGCTGTGCAGAGCAAATTAACAATATAAATATTTCCTTTGTGTGTGTACATGTGTGTGTGTGTCTCAGGAAGGAGTTTGTGGAGGCCTACCTGCGCTACGTGTTCTCAGACTCTGCAAACGAGCAGTACTCCGCCTTCTCCTCAGGCTTCCTGAAGGTGTGTGGAGGGGAGATCCTGTCGCTGTTCCAGCCCTGTGAGTTGATGGCCATGGTGGTCGGCAACAACAACTACAACTGGGAGGAGATGGAGAAGGTCAGTATGTGGGTTTTTAAAGCTAAAATTTATTGTTTGTATTAACAGGCAGTGCCTTTACATGCAAAGCTTAATCAAGCTATGTTCAAAATTCAGTTTGGGCATCTGAACAGGCGTCTGTTCTTGTCCCAACAGAGAAAACAGAGAGCAAGTCCTCCACCCAACACTAGGGTGCGTTTCTCTGAGCTTCTGCCATCTTGCTACTCTGGTTGTTCTTTTAAAGTTATTGTATTCTTCTTCTGCAACTGCCTTTCCTGGGTGTTTTTGTGTTGTGGTCATACACCAGCATGAGGAGTGGGGAGCATGTGCACATGCATTGTCTAGTTTAACTCCGATTAAGGCTTTTACATGCCGGAGAAAACCAAAGTTCAATTGCGTTGTCCTTATCGGAATTGGAGAACTCTGATATTGATTGGAATTAATTGTTTGAAATCAGGCTTTTACACTGTTAACATCTGTTAAATACTCACAGTTCAACAGACAAATCAGGGACAATGTCATGTTACAACACAGTGGTGAACAGTAACATATGACCCATAACTTCACTGGGAAATTTTGCTCATCAGGATTAAACCAAACACTATATTATATGGTAGGTTTGGATGTGAATAAACATATAATTTTACATTTTATGTATTTATTTTTGTAATATTAACTCTTGTGTCCAGACTCTAGTGCAGATCAGAACATAGAATTAGGTAAAAATAAAATTATGATTAAAAAAAAAAAAGGTTAATAAGGTTCACCTTTGCTGTCATTATAGAAAACTGTACAACACAAGGTAGTTGTAGCCACCTCCACTCAACTCACAGAAAATGTTTTAAACGTCCCATATCGTAGGAAGGTTTTAATGTCTTTTTGATTATAAGGTTAAGGAACATAAAAACTGTCCCATGTTTTAAAAGAGAAATGCACAAAGCCTGTATTCAAACACTGTGCCACTTTGACTGTTTTTCCTAGAGCTAAACCACAAATATATATATAAAAACTTCAAATAAATCCAAAGAAGCATGTGAAATATGATACATTTAATAAATATAAAAAGTAGAATAGAATAAAACTGTTAAATGGACAATACAATCAATAAAAGCATATACTAAAGCACCAATAAGGGAGAAAATAAAAAGGAAAATATGCAGCAGAGGAGGAAAACACAGCTGGATGCAGAGTCTCTGAGGAATTTATGTCACCGATGAATGTTATGTAAATGTTACTGAAGTGATTTAATGATAATAAAATGGGGAAAAAGCTCTTCACCACCACTTTTCTCCCTCTCACTCTCTCTCTAGAATGCTGTCTACAAAGGGGAATATTCAGCCACTCATCCAACAGTCCGCTTCTTCTGGGAGGTCTTTCATGAGTTCCCTCTGGAGAAGAAGAAGCAGTTCTTACGTAAGCGTTTAACTGCTGCACTGCTGAATCTGCAGGGCGGTCTAATTGTCACGCAATCTCCCAAATACATGATATAAATACTTTTTTTCCCCATGGAAAGAAGCAGCCTTGTTATTTAAATTCTTTGAAGAAGTCTTCTGGGATACATGATCTCGTGGGTGACCTGGCAATCAATCAGATATCACATCCAATGCAACAAAACAGGGTCTGAGAATTATGACCAATATAGAAATATACTATTAAAAAAAATATATTCATTCTTGAATGTCTGACATGAAAGCAGTGCTGCCAGATGAAGTTTATCTACGTTTCCTGAATTCAGGGTGCATATGAAAAGCTTTACCAAGTAGATTATCCACCCACATCATCTTGGCTTAAAGCTGTTTACCAATGAAGTCTTTAACCCTTATATACTTTTAGACTTATACTTTATACTTTTCTTACATTTGGGAGCAATAAAAACACTATGAACATTTTTTTTAGCCTTAGCCATAGTTTATATGTGACTTTATGTGTTTATCATTACATGATAACTAAAATATTCTCACAATAATAAAAGAGGAGAATATCATACAATGAAATAATTCTCACATGTCCCCGTCAGCCATGTAATTCCTCTGTGCTTGGCCCCCTCCTGTTCATAATCTACATGCTTCCTCTGGGACAAACTCCATGGTCTTCATTTTCGCTTATGATACCCAACTACACCTCTCTACCACATAGATCACCCCCGTTATCCTTTCCACCAAACCAGCTGCATGTCAGATATCAAAACCTGGAATAGCTAGGACTTTCTAAAACTCAACAGCAATAAAACGTAACTCTTCATCATCAGACCTCCTCCTCCTCACCTACAAATCCCTTCATAAACTGGCCCCTCTTACCCCTTCGACCTCCTCCAACAACAACCTCAACCTTCTCATGCCTGTCACCCGCACAAAGCACCAGACCTTGGGGGACCGTGCCGTCATTGCTGCCCCCAAACTCTGAAAGTCACACCCTCAACCCATCATGATCTCTGACTCTTTACACAACTTCAAATATCTCTTCAAATGCACCTATTTAGACAGCTTTTCCTTAATCCCTTTTTCTGTTTTTGAGCTATATAAGTGTAATGTATTATTTTTATCGTTATCGTCAAAACATCACAGCCAAAAATAAAAACACTTCTTCTTCTTAAGTTGAAATATTTGGATGTTACGGACATTTTCACAAAACTCCGGTCATTGATTTGACCCGTGTTTCCTTCCTGCAGTGTTCCTGACCGGCAGCGATCGTATCCCCATCCACGGCATGGAGAGCCTGCGTATCGTCATCCAATCCACAACAGCAGAGGAGCACTACCTGCCGGTGGCCCACACCTGCTACAACCTGCTGGACATGCCCCGCTACCAGACCAAAGACACGCTGCAGCGCCGCCTCACGCAGGCGGTGGAGCAGTACGAGGGCTTCAGCCTGGTCTGAGCAGCAAGTCTGAACGCTGCACTTTCTCAGCAATACGTACACGCCCCTGGAGTCTGGGGGGAGGTCATGTATCTTTATATGCTATCACAAGATTGTTAAGCATCTTGAATCCTAAAAGGTCTATTGATGTAAATGTATTATTGTTTTAAAGTATTATTGTTTTTTTCGCTTTGGGCAAAGTTTCTCAATCTTTCAGGTCCATTCGAAGGCTGGTTTATTGATAAAGGACACAAATGTTGTGACATTCACATCACACATGACCTAAAAATCCTGAGCAGGTTGCTTTTGGTGTTTGTGTAACTTTGTTTTTTCCTTTTGGTCTAATTTTTCCTCTTTTTTTTTTTTTTTTTTTGCAAGGCTGTGTATTTTATATTAAACTCCTTAAATTCTATTTTTCACTTTAAAGAATTATGTTATTACCTTGAGACAATATATCTGCTTTTTGTTACTTTTAATTTATCAAATAGAGCTGTTATTTTTTTGATGAAATAAAAAATGTATATGTATGTAAATTTGAATATAATCTTTGTCCTCAGTGTTGGGAAGAGTGCTTGCCACACTGATGCTTTTAAATTTGGACACTAGCACGTCCTCTCTGCCTGATTTAAACAAAAAATAAATTAAGAAAACAAGGACAAACACACAGTGCTCGAGCAAACCGAAGGGTGCAGGATGAATTGTTTGCAATCCCCAGTGTTTTTTGTTTTTCTTCAGCTGACTTTGTTTTGAACCTGCATTCAAACAGTGTTGCCTTCTACAGCAAAAACACACAAAACGGACATGAGGACTTCTTAATGGTTGATTTTTGTTGAATGTTGTCTGTGTGCATGTTGTTGAGTGAAAGAAACCCTGATTATCATAAAACTAAATATACAAACATTAGAATTAATGATTGTAATTAGTTTAATTTGAATGTTGCAAATAAAGAATTACTAAATTTGTGAGATTTTTGTCAGGACAACACGATATGTGCATATTTGACAGTGTGAACAGATATATAAACTGTAAATATAGAGTCAGTATCTGTCACCTGTTCCAAAATCTGCCCTGTTGCTGTTTCTTCCTACAATCAAACCTTTAATCCAAAATGTATAATTAGGTCGTGCATTGGCGTGAAGTGTGTGAAATAGTCCTGCATATATATATATATATATATATTTATTTTTTTTTTTTAATATATTTCATACATGACATGATGTGTCCTGACTAACAGGTCACACTGATGCATCCATTTAGCAATAACAGCTCCATAATGTAGAGTGAACTGGGTTATTCCCTCAAAGGTCTGAAACACTGGACTTTTTTTCTCTGAGACAGTTCATCTTCTGGCTTTTCTCTGTATTGCATGTACACATGTTCTTCATGTTCGGTCCATATCTGTCCTGAATAATGAAGCTGATTTCTCCTGCAGAGTTTAGTTCTATGCAAAGGTTTGTGCAGCCCTTGACTTTTTTGCACCTTTTAATGTGATATTAAAAGAAATTAAAAGTTTTTTTTGCCCTTTTGTCTGAATTCTAAATACAAGCTCTGTTACAGCCAACTTTTTAAATAAAAAACGGTGTTAGATTACGTTTCATGACTTCACGTTCACAATCTTCACATAAAACAGCTACAGTAAATACTGGTGAGATGATTAAATAATTACTGACCTTTAAAACAATCACTTCAACTTTTCCTGTCAGTAGATCCTGGACCATGTGGTGACACCTCAGTTCCGTTCCCATTTTACATTATTTAGCATTCTGACTTCCTTCCTTTATTTAATATCAAAGCACTTAAAATATGAATGTTTTTCAGTTGAGGTATTGTGATGAAGGATTTTTCTATATTTTGGATTCATATTTTAATTAAATTTACTATTATTCTAGTAACTGATCCCTAAAAACCTGCTTGTAGATGGACGCTTATTCAAACATCATGGAAACATGTTCCTGAACCATTTTAAAAATGACAAATATAATTAAACAAAATGTGCCAAGAACTTAAATCTTTTCATAATTACAATCTGATGTCCATTCCAAAAGAAGTGACTCTCAGTGTGTGCATATAAGAGCTTAATAGTTACTGTAATCATTTGTTTTTCAAGAACAAATGTAAAATAAATATTCTCTAAAGTAAGAATTCCCTGCTTTTCAGTTTTAAAGGTCCCATATTAGTCACTTTTCCTGGGTTTTATTTTAAGTTATTGCACCCCATCAAGTTATATTTATGTTTTTCAGAACTAAAAATGATCTCAATATAGTAAATCCTGTCTTTCAAGCTTCTCTCTGGAAAGAACAGATACTTTTATGTTTGTAACTGCATATTAATGCAGGCTGTGTGTGCGTACATATATATGCGATTAGTGTTACAGTTTTATCATCTTGGACTGAGGCAATGTTCATTTTTCCATCATTTCATAGACCAAATTATCAGGTAAACAATCATATCCTGATGTGAAAATGTTCAAAGAAAATCCACACGGCACAAAAACATCAGTAAAAATATGATTTCATTCATAATATATACAAAATACAAATACAATTTATGTACTAAAATGTACACACTCTTCTTTACGCCTTGCAGTGTTTTCATTCAGTAAAAACGAAATTTACACTGATAATCATCCATTTTGGAGAAAGAAAGAAAAAATGTACTTGCTCACAGAAATGTAAACATACATCCATATTTACAAAAAGAAGGGACGAGCTCTGGAGACGAAGGAAAAGACGAACGGTCTTGTCGATGCTCATCAGTGTGAGCAAAAACATACCATGATCTCAAGGTGAAAATAGCTTATTTGACATGACAGTAAATGGGGGAAGAAAACATTAAGTGCACCAAATATACAGTCAAATGCTTCAATAAGTACCAGTAATCACAAAAAAAATAATCAGCTTTTTTAAATGATAAGCATCTGTGTCATTTTGGTGTGCAGTTTTTTTCTCAGTTGCTGTCTTTGGGTTACATTAAAACCAGAAACCACTTCTTTTAGTGAGCAAATAGCTCAATTCAACTTCTAGAGAAGTACTACGAGATCATTTCAGACATTATGTGGCAGTCAGAGCTGAAACAGAGAGTGTTGTTAAGCTGATTGAAGTTATACAAATATCTCGCTTAGAAAAATACACAGATTGCAAAAATCCTTCTTTAAAAAATAGGATTATTTTCATATCTATTATTTTTAAGACTTCTACAGTAAAGAAAAAAAAAACTTCTGCTCTGATACAAACGTTCAAAAGGATAGAAATAAATTATTAGCGATACAGATGTGATTCTTTGAGGAAAAGAATTCAGGTTATTCGTGTGTGCTTAGTCTTGAGAAACGTCCTCTAATGAAGTCTAATGGAAACCGACTCCTCAGGTGAAGCAAAGGAGTTCATGTCACTTCCAGTCAGCAGTGGAAAAAAAAAAGAAAAAACGTCCTGCTGTGCTCGACAGAAGGAAACTAACAGGTCGGCCGATCCTTCAGCCAAAAGCAGGAGCAGCACAGATGGCGACGAGAAAGAAAACCATGAGTTCCTACAAGGGTGAGACGTGTGACAGATTTGGGATCTCTAGAGACTAAGCAGCAGTTTCTTCTTTAGAGTCTTTTTGTGTTTTATTTCTTCCTCAGATGAACTTAGTGGAGTCTCTTTTGCTGATGAGGACTTCCAGCAGCCGCAGCTTGGCTTTAACATGCTTGTATTCGTTGTACTCCACTGCCAACGGGGAGCGGTCCTCCTTCTGCACGTTTCTATGGGAACACGGGAAACGGAGAATGCTCAGCAGTGGAAAACACACGCTTGTTATGTAATCTGAATTCCTGTTTTTTTTTTTCCTTCTGTACCTTCCATTTTGTCGAAAGAACTGGTCCTCGAACTCTTTCAGGTCCTTGCGGATTCTCTTCTTCTCCTCCCTGGTCTCTTGGAGTTGCTCCACAAGTTCCTGCCTGTAAAAAAAAAACAACAACATAAAAACACTGGAAAAAAAATTAACGTCACATTAAAACACATTGAACACTTACATAACTCTCAGGGCCACTAGAGAGCAATAAAAAAACAAAAACAAAAAGAAAACACCCTAAACGCTGCAGCCTGACCCAGAAAGCACACAAATGGAAATATTTTAACCTATTCTTGCTGATAGCTGATAAAAACGTAAAAATTTGACCTGTGCTTGTTAAAAAAATGACCAAATATATTTCAGAAAGCTGCACTGGCGACTAATTGCACGTTAATTAAGGAGTGATGGTGTATTTATGAATGAAAAAACGTATTAGAAGTAGGGTTAAATAATTCCAGGAATCTTGGCTAAAACAACCAGATTCAAAGGGATAGTTCAAAAGTTTGAAAATTCACCCACCATCATGATTCTCACAGTCATAGTAATAGATGTTTACTTGTTTTTGCCGATCCAAGCTGTTTCCAGACCAGCGGAGCAGAACCGCAAGCTGCTCAGCTACTACTACACAGCTAATGGTATTTTTTGGTTCTCCTCATCAAAAAAAATCAGCAAATAGTCATTATGACCTGCACATTCACCACGCTATGAAACAATAAATGTAACATTTCGAAACGGGAAGCATATACTCAGGACTATTTTCTTCAGTAATCCACTGAAGAAGTGACACATTGTGCAACGTCAGGCGGTGCCAGCGATGCCATACTCATAGCTCCACCTCAAACTTTTTAATTTTTTTCAGTAACAAGATAAGATAAGTTTATTGAAGGAAAGTTTGGTAATACAGAGAGGCATAGTCACAACTCGTCCACCACAGTGTTTGGGAGTTGCTTCATCCTGTATTTTCTTTGATGAGGGAAACCAAAAAAATCCCATTAGCTGCATAGCAGTAGCTGAGCAGCTCGCGGCTCTGCTCCGCTGGAAACAGGTTATATCGACAATAAAAGCTAAAGCACCTATTGCTATGACTATGGGAATCATGATTAATTGGACGAATTTTTGAAAATGTTGATCTATCCATTCAATTCTAGTACACTGCTTACTGCAGGGCGACTGAGGCCCCATTTATCCACCGTCCATCACATGCGCTGATGATTTCTAGATCCCTGGAGGCCTCACGTTTGAGCCCAAAGCACAAGACTACTGAACTGAATATTTCCAAAATTCCCAGCTTAACTACCGATGGAAGGTTTCTGGAAACTTTCTGCCCCTTTGCAACCCTAATTAATCAGAAGTCTGGAAAAAATAAAAATAGCGAGATGCCGTGCAGTCTCCTGTCTTTTCTTTTCTCCTCTGCGTTCTTACGTGGTGGCGGAGTGCAGGTTGGACAGCCTCATGTCGGTGGTGTGCTTTGACGGCGAGAGCTCGTCCACCGGTGAGATGAAACCGTCCGCTTCCTCGTCCATGTGGTCCAGGAAGCTGAGCACGCTGAGGTCGGGCCGCACCGTCACGGTGAACTGGGTCTTTGAGTCGCCCTCGTCCTCAGAGCCGTCCTCTTCCTCCTGTAGAAAGACAGAGAGGGGGAGGGGGGTCAGATGGCGTCTGAGGGGAAGGGCAAAGGTCGGGTTATGCAGCGAGCGGCATTGCAGATGGAGCGTGAGGCATCAATCTTGGTCGGCCTCCAGCCTCAAACACTGCAGCGCATGACAATCATGCAGAGTTAGTTATTGCTGGTTAAAAAAAAAAATCATCACGGTGCAGCAGCAGCAGCTTTGGTACACGTCCGTGTCCTCATGGTCATGATTCGAGTCCACTTCGTTAGTGTGAACAGATGGAGTTAATGACAGCAGTCGACCGGAAGACACACACCCCACAGTGAAGCTACACGGTCCTGAACCAGGCCAAGAAATCAACAGCCGACATTAAACCACACAGACAGCGAACACGTGGTTCTGATTGCGAACCACAATGATCCCTTTTACGGCGTGTTCCTCTCATATGTCAGAATAAAACGAACAATCGCAGAGCCATTCAAACATCAGGTCCCAGGCAGCTAGTGATTCAACTTCAAACTATAAACGCAACTGCCCGATCAATGGGCAGCAATCAGGCTCATTAGAGGGGTGGATGGTAGTAAATAAGGGGTGGGTGGGTGGGGGAGCTGGTGACTGATTATTGAAGCGGCAGCAGCTCTTCACCTTGATGTCATCGAAGAATAGCGCGGTCTCGCCCTCGATAATGGGCTGAAGGAGGGGACCTCTGCGCTTGCTGGAGGGAGAGCCCTGTGGTGACGGTTCAGAAGGAGGAGGAGGAGTTAACCAGGCGGCCGTCAACAGCAACGCCACAAACACAAATGGAAATTCTGTCTGAAGCTGAACAGTTGTCCCTTTTCCCTGTTATCCCCCCCACAGGTTGGCTCTACAGAAAAGTTCACATGATCATTTTGAAAACCTGACTGATTTTAATTTATCTTTTAACCTTTATACCGTTTCGTCACAGATTCTTATGTCGTCTTTTCTGTTTTGTAAATTGAAGGTTAATTAATTGTGCAAATGCGTATAATTTATCTCATTAAACAAACAGGAGGGGAGAAATTTGTAGACGTTGTTCTTTTAATGTAAAATTTTGACTGGTCCACTTGAGATCAAATTGCACCGTATATGACCCATGTGCTAAACTGAGTTTGACACCACTGATTTAAACAAACACCGGCCTGAGTCTGAGCCCATAAAGGGATTAGTTATCTAATGTCGTCAAGCGTTAAACGTGATGACACCAACACCACAACAGCAGTCGTGAAATGAAAAAAATATATTTATAAAAATAAAATAAAATATTCACTGTTATCTTTCAAGTAAATTTGGTTCAGTCCAGGCTTGTAACTCCAAAAAAAATGATTTAAGAACATTTCATTTTAGTGATTTTTCTGGCTGTGGCAAAAAAAAAAAAAAAAAAAAAAAAAAGAGTGTTTTTAATGCTAAAATAAAATGTGCGAAACTGTTCCGGATTGATGTGCTTTATAAAGCGGCATCACTTGCCCTGACCTGTCCAGGATAAAACTACAGCTGTGGTCCCAATTTACATGATGGGGATTAGTAGTAATGCTTTATATAATGAACACAGTGTCCATAACGCAGCGCTTACATAATAAAAATTCATTATGAGATAGTTTGATAAAAGAATATACAGAACTTTATGGGCAGAATGAAATCCATCTTTATTACAGATTAAAAAAAGAACATCAATAAAACTGATTTGTGGGTTTTTCCTCATAATCATCAGAAAACTAACCCTCTCTCTGCTGCTGCTGCTCATGTTGTGCTGTGAACTCAATCTGCCACCTTATGACCTCCTTTCGGCCAGTGAGTCACTGAGCTGCTAAAGCCAGACTTTAAGCCCTGCAGGTGGATAACATGCCTGTGTGGCACGGCTGCCGCCGCCTTCCCACCGGCGGCACTAAAGCCAGCGTGAGCCGGGATTAAGTGTCCACAGACGTCTTGACGATGTGCTGATCTGTGCCGCTCGCTCGTCAAAGAGCAGCAGGACGACCGGGCAGCCGAGGACGGTGGGGGCGGAAGGAAGGAAGGAGGGAGGTTAAGATGGGATCACTTACAATGACGGGGATGGTGGAGGCTCTGCACAGGATCTGCTTGACCAGCCGGTATCTGTCGTACAGAGGTTTCATGATCTGCCGCTCGCTCTTGGTCACCTGAAACAGCCAAAAAGAAAATAAAAATAAAAAAAGGCAGCTTGTTAAGTGCAGTACTTTCTGTTGTCCTGTCTCACATGAAACAAAATGACAGCTAACCCAGATCTGCCCCGCTCTGGCTACAACTCTTCATCCCTCGTGACGCTCATTAACCACAAACAGGCGGGGAGTGAGTGGGGGGGGTGTGAGACAGGAAGGTGAGCTGCTCACGTTCTCACGTACGACAAAAACTAGCAGCGAAGTAGACGCCACAACCACTGCAAGCGTGTGTCAGTCCTTTTATTTCTATAGAAGCTTCTGTGGTGACAAATATTCGTGTTTTGTTCTCTAATAACACAAATTGAATAAAACTCCAAATAGAAAAGAAGAAAAAAGACCCTATAAATAAAAACATATCCAACCCTTTCTCTCTCTCTCTCTCTTTCTCTCTCTCACACAAACACACACACAGGACATTATACACCCTTGATTTGAAATCTAGGTCACAATCAGACGGTAAACAAGATTTTTTTTTCCTTCCCTCGTTTGGACCAACATGTCTGGGAGGAGATGAAATACGGCTCTGGAAAAAAATAAGAGACCATTGCAAAATGTTCAGTTTTTCTGATTTTACTACTTATAGGTCTGGAACATTTTTGTAAGGGTCTATAAACTACTAACGTTTGCCCCAAATTACAAATAAAAATATTATTGTTTTATTTGCAGGGCATTTATTTGCAGAAAATGACAAATGGTCAAAATAAAAAAGACCTCAAACAATGCAAAGAAACAAGGTCAAATTCATTTTAAACATAACATAATACTAATGTTTGCACACCAATATTTGGTGCAATAACCCTTATTTTTAATCACAGCTTTCATGCATCTTGGCATGTTCTCCACAGTCTTTACCATTGTTCTTGGGTGACTTTATTCCACTCCTGGTTCCTCTTTAAGCAGAATGAGGTGTTCATGTGTTGGAACTTAACAGACACTGGAATGGAATGATGGAATACATGTAGAGATGCTGATTCCAGAAAAAAAAATGCAGTGGTCTCTAATTTTATCCAGAGCTGTATATCTGGAGTGACCTTTATTTCAAAGGAGCTACATGTATCTGTGTTTGAGTGTGGAGGCGTGAAGGAGGAGGAGGAGAAGGAGGAGGAGGACGGGGCGACTTACGGGCCGGCCATGTATGCTCTCGTAGTAGAGCAGCGCTTTCTGCAGAGCGACCTTCTCTGCTCCGATCTGCTCCCTCGTCATATCCTGCCAGGCAGAGAGCAAGGGAGTGAGTCAACACCACTCAAGAAATGTCAGGACATTCAGAAATTAAATCCCTGCCGCCCGTTTTCAGCTTTAAGCTGTTTATCTTTCATGTAACATCCATCTGACTCGTTTACGAGTGACTCCTTGTATGCGTCCCGGTCTCACCTTGATGTCCTCAGGGCGGTTCACCTCCTCCCTCTTCTCCTGCAGCTTCTTCAGGATGCTCTCAAGGGTGCTCTCCACCGGCGGTTTCGGCACCTTTTCCTGCTGCGACTTCTTCTCCAGCTGAGAGCCGAAGCTTTTGGGCAGTGTGTTGCTGCGCTGGCGGGTCAGAGGCGGCAGGTCCTCCTCGGACTTCATCAGCTTATTTTCTGACGAGCACATGGAGAAAATGGACGGGAGACGTGTGTGAGATATATTTGTTTTTTTCCTGGATTATTTCATGGTTTTAAAGAGGAATGAACAGATGGGTTTTAGGAGAGATTTCAATGATGTTGCTTTACCTTTTAGGTCTTTGCGGAGCTTGGACAGTTCGTTCACCCATCTCAGCACTTCTGGGTTTGCAACTTTATCACCGTGAGATGGCTGAATAAAAACAGAACAAAGATTAAATGACTGATTCTCCTTCTAAATGAAGACGCAACACTTCTACTTTTTCTTAGATCTGTTACAGATTTCTAAGAAGGTCTAGATGATTTGGTGCAATATCTACACATGTGTATAGAGACCCATTTCCAGCAACTATCACTCCAGTGTTCTAATGGAACAATGTGTTTGCTCATTGTGTCAGAAGGTACCCCAAAACCCTTGTGTAATTATGTTAGGTGGTAAATAAAAGTGTGACTTTTCATAGAAAACATGACTCTAAACTTTTGAATGGTACTGTATTTAAAAATAACACACTATGGGACCTTTAATGTCTCTCAGATCAGTTAATAGACAGGTTGTTACTCCTCACCCTGTATTTTCGCTCCTCTTCAAACTTCTCCTCAAACCTGTGGATCTTTTTCTTCAGCACATGGATCCTCTTTGTGAGCTGGGCAGATGTCAGCTCCTCTTTCTCGTCGTCACAGGAGCCGAGAGATGAACTCCTCCTGCGGCTGGAGGGTCACATGAAGCCGTTAATACACCTTCTCGCCCATTTACTTTACTAATTTACTATTGACTTGTGGGGGACTCGAAGGCTCCTGACTTGCTTTTACCTGACAAATGAGTGCGCGTTGGGCGGCGAGGGAGGCACTTCAGTGTCGTCCAGGTACTGCTGGCACTGTCCATAGGCGTAGAAACGAGGCGACACCATCGGGTCGCTGTCCTCCTCCAGCAGCTGGCGGATGAGGCGTCCACCGGCGTGGGGCGACAGCCGAGCCTCCTCGCGGTCCATGCTCTCCCTCTGCATAGAGTATGCTGGTACCGGTTCTGTGTGAGACACAAACATGCGAGTTTACCGCTTGGCTCGGCATCGCTGTCAAACTGAAGATGCAACAGGAGGCATTTCATGAGGTGTAGACTAATAAATGTAACAGCTGAGTCACTGCAGCCACAGCCGTGCTGATTAGAAACATCACAAGCACCTTGTTTGATAATTGATTTGTTGTTTCAGTATTTTTTTCAAGCAAAACTGCCAAATACTCCAATTCTAAAAATGTGAGTGCTGCAGATTTTTTTTCCCCCGGCACATGAAACTAAGTAATGTTCATCAGCAAACTGCATATGCATGTAGGTCAAAGGATTTTGGAGGACAGAAGAATTTCAGCACTGCACATGTGGCTGTGACGACTCAATTCTACCATACAGCCATGTTTCTGTTTTTAAATGCCTGTTCAAATGAATTATTGTATTAGTTTAGTATTTACATTTCTTTTAGTTAATTAAAAAAAATTAATTGCTACACTCCAACCGGGTAACCAACCTACAGGTACCATTATACGTGTTATTACTAAAGGAGTTTAGGCCCATTATTTGTTCTGTTAGGTGATAGTGCTGGGATTCCCTGAGGGTCTCTGAACGTGTCTTGGAATAAGACACTGCAGCTCGTGTGCAGAGTGGTTCTCCTCTGAAAGAAGAAAAGATGAAACACTCGTCAACCTTTCTCATGAAGTTTGTTGTTTTAGCGTTGGCTACGACCATAGTAACCTGTGTTAGCATGAGAAATAAAGTAGCAGCTAAACCGGCTGTGCTGGGAAGCAACATGAAGAGGAGCGCTGTGATACTTGAGTCTATGGGATTATAACTTTTAATGATAATAATGATGTTATGAATATCTATATAAAAAAGGATGCACCCATTGTAGCATGTGCTTTTATATCTAAAAGCTGAGGTTGACAAACAGGGAGATACGTGAGCCACAGAGACAGTCACCCCTTGCTTTATAGATAAATGTGATCCCACAGACAGTGTGTGGCTATTTTTCTCACTGATAACATCCTCTTGGATCGCTTCTGGCCTTGTAAAAGTTATTTTACATGATTTAGCTGCCCTTTCTAAAATGGTTGTAGGTCAAAAAGGCAAAAAAGTAAACTTCCTCTGAGACTCAACAGATGTTGTGAACCTGTGGGTAAAGACTTGCCTCCCTGTCCTCGTCCCCTGGTTACAAGCTCCAGTCTGGCAGTAATTATCCGTGGTGAATATAACGGTGGACATACCCCTCACAATCCCCAGAGCTATTAATAATGCCCGGCTCTCTGTGGGATAACATTAGGGCGTGACCCCCGTTGAGAGGTACGGTGATGAGCTTGTGTTTTACTCTCCACTCTGCGTGTTGAGGGATTAAGTAGCGTGCATGTCTGTCCGAGCACACGCACCAGACAGACTTGGTCGAAACATGAAACTCAGCAGGAATAATAATGTTGATTTGTAGTGATGGGAATTTCAGCTCTTTCTAGTGAGCTGGATCATTTGGCTCAGCTCACTAAGAAGAGCCGGCTCTCTGGTCTTCTAAACGGATCCCCATTTTACCACTCACACCTTTTGCAATTCAGGCAAAATTAGTGCTGTTTTGACTCATATGATTATACTAAAACACTAAATTCCCCTGGTTAAAAATTTAAATACAATTTAAAAACACTACTACCACCGATTCTAAATTAAAATTAAAACAATAAAACCACTGATTCAAAGTGAAAATAAAAATACTAAACCCATTAATTCAAAACTAAAATAAAACACTAGAGCCGGCTCTCTGAACCAGCTCGTTCACGACCGACACGCTATCGTTTTCACAGAAAAAGAGGAGAGAGCCGTAACATCAGGCGTCAGAGCTGGAGGGAGGAAAAATAGGAGGGAAACCGACCATCAGTGTAAACACCCGAAGGTGTCAGCGTGCGCCGTGAAAACACGCACACGCAGTCGAAAACCGCACGTGCATATTTTCCTTAGCTGGGGTGAGTCGGGGCGCTCAAGAAGCGGTTTAAGCTCAAATTCCAGCTCTCGGAGTCCCAGGGGTCCCTCCTCCACTTGTAGGTACGTGCAGTTTATCAAGTAGGAACCACCCGGGCCTGTTCCAGGCCTGTTCCAGGCCGCTCAGTGGCAGCTGAAACGCTCAATCATGCCGAGCGGCTCCGCAGGTTTATTACGGAGCTCAGGCTGCAGCTGGCATTTGAAATTAATCCTTTAAATCAACTGATGGTTCAGGATTAACTAGACTAATGAAACAAAACAAGAAAAACATGCCGGTTTGCCATTTCACTAAAGGTTGCTGTGTGTGTGTGTGTGTGTGTGAAGACGCTTGGCCACAATGTTCCAGATCATTCAGAAGACATGTTGCCATGCAGTGGGAAAGGTCATTCAGACAGCCTTTTCTTTCTCTCTGACGGGTTATATATGCAGCGAAGCCAGTCAGCCTGACAGTGATGTAACACTTACCATCATAAAAACTCGTCTGGAAAAGGCTTTTGAAATCAAGGAAAGGGTAGGTAAAGAGTGGAGGATCTAGAGGAGCAAAAGAGGGGAGAAAGGAAAGGAGATGAGAGGATGAAGACTAATGCCTCATTTCCAGTGTTGGGATTAACGCCTTACAAAATCATTGTAATGCATTAACGCATTGATTTTCGCTGTAATGCAGTAATGTAAGGCATTACCAAAAAAAAGGTAATATTTTACTCTGTACAAATGTCAGTAACCCGCATTACAATGCGTTTTAAAGCTGGATTGAAGTGCTCGTTTTTTTGTTTTTCTTCATACAAATTTGCTAAAATCACAGCAGCTAAACACCCTAAAATGTTTCACTTTCTTTTTCTTTTGGCTCGTCAAACAGAAGATGGAGATGAGTGAACCTGCAGAAAATGTCGGATAGCCCTTTTTTCAGATGGACATACATTCATTACTTTACATTTGTGGAGCAGGATTTGAAGAACACTGTAGTCAAATGCATTTTCTGTGCTGCAGCTAAAGAAATGTCCACCTAAACATTATTTACAGAGGCACTATAGTAGCATGAAGCTACTAAGGAAGCAAGCGGAGCATGAAAGTGGTGATTAAACCACAAAACAAACAAAACCACCACATTTTCGAGATCCCCGTTGTTACCAGCAGCAATAATGACAAGGTGAGCTATATTTAGATTGCTAAATCCATATTTATTTAAGTAATCCAATTACTTTGGTGAGAGTAACTTAAAAGTAATGCAATAGTAGTGGAATGCCTTACTATAGTAATATTGTAATGTGATGAATTACTTTGACATGTGACAGTAACAAGTATTAAATAACACATTACAGTTTTGAAGTAACTTCAACGATGAACGGTGAGAGACAGAATGGTACGCTTATTTTAGCATTTCCATGGTAACATGGAACCGTACCGGTCCTTTGGTACTACTTACCATAGGTACCCCAACTTTTGGTTGATGTACCTAGCACAAATTACTCGAGCCCCCTTACACAATGGAAACACAAAACTGTCCATTGCCGACCCAAACCATACCCATAACCGGTACTGTACTGACAGTGGAAACACGGCTAAAGAGCCTTGTTCTTCCCATCTATTTTTCGTCTTTTGCAGAATCGCTGGCAGACAGGCTGGGAAGGACGGAGCAGCAGCAAATATCAGGTCTACACGATATGCGCTGGTCCAGCTCTACTGGGACAAAGGTCCCACAGTGCTGCCTAAAGCCCTCGGACTCACCCATTTATACAGTATTGTGCCTTCTGTGGCGTGTGCACACGTGCTCCCCAACATCTCGCTATCGGTATGAACCCTTTATGAACCGCTGACTCAGTTTGGCTCTGTCTGCCAGAACGTATAAATCACTCTCTGGCTCTGCCTGGTGAAGAATAAACGTGCCAGCCACGTAGAAACAAATCTTTCACAACACATTTAGACGATCCGTGCCACAGCAAGGCCTGCTCACGCTTCAGGGGGATCTGGATCAGCATCTCCGGCACCTAGATACTGTATGTGTGTATGGAGGACCCGTCACAGCCGATCACGTGGAGAGCTGGGTTGTGTTCAGGACAGAGTGTTCAGAAGAGAGATGCAAAATATCTAGATGTCTGTGGGGCGGAAGAACAAAACAAAAGCAGCCACCTGGTTTGTGAATTCCCTGGACAAACAACCACATCCTCCTTCAATGCAAATTAGATTTTGATTACAGGTTTTATCAGATTCCATGTACTGGAGAGAAACAACAGCACACCTTCGCCATAGGCGGAGGGGACTAACTCCCTCTTCCACAAAGTTGTCCCTCGCCAAAAAAATCTTTATAAACACAACTAAATAATTTTGAATATGAAAGAAATGTTAAATACACGCACAACACAAGTGCTGCTTAATGAAAAAACTATGCGTTTCTTAAAATATTGACCCCCTCTAATTGCTGAAAGTGGTTTGGTCCAGATGCTGTTTTCCAGTGGGCGGGGCCAGGGGGTAACAGCTAATTTTAACAGTTAGCTAGCAGCTGGCTACGTGGAAGAAACCAGTCAAACTGATATACAGAAGCCAGTAAGTCATTATCACACCACTTGTTCAACATCTGTCCAAAATCAGCTTCTTTTTTTAAGTTTGCTGGTTAAGATCAGACCTGATTATCGTTAACAAGCTGTAACGATGTAAGTTTCCATAGCGACAGCAACTAGTGGGAGGGAGGAGGGAACAGGATGAAGAATAGAGGACATGGGTCCTCCATCAAAGATGTTACTATTTTTTACCTCATTGACTCATGATCTCATTTGCCTTATGTATAAATATAAACATCGCTATAACTACTATTACAAACATCTTGTCTTCTCCGGGGTCAACATTTTCACTTCCTCGCCTCGTCTTCTCAGAGACGACCACCCACCGCAGCTCTGCTGGTTTTTCATGTATCTCGGCCACTAGAGAGCTCCACATAATCTAACATGCGACCTCCTGCTACAGCTCCAAATACTGAGGGAATTGAGTTGAGAGGTTTGTTGGCTTTTAACATTTTTGCTCTGGCTACCACATCAAACAGGAAACCGTGATGGCGGCGGCGGGAGAGAAGACCAGCGTTCACAGCAGAAAGATGCAAATACACACAGCAACACACCCTTTAAATAAAAGGCGTAGTGTGATCAGTGTCACATTCATAACCAAATGTATGGGCCTTAGTTTTGGGGCTGTGACAGTTCTGTATGTTTCTCTTACAGCAGGAAAAAAAGAAAGGAATGATAAACATTTTGGTCTTTTATTGTGAAAAATGTAAAGATCCAACAAAGTCTTTTGCTTCAGCTTTTACTGACACAGTTCAGTGGTGCTGCATGCCAAAAGGAAAATGACCTTTCTTGTTTCTTGTGAGGAGTCAGGACACTTGCTGCCAGCTGTTTTATGCTGATTCATGCTGATTCATCTCTAACTGTATATAAAGTAATTGAATCTCACTCCTCATCAGTAACATGCTGCCCACACACTGACGCTTCAAATTACACTTTTTGTAAAAGGTTTATTAAAAAACGTGAATATATAGTGTAGTTACTATTTATCTAAAATTGTCTCCACATTGATGAAATATAACATTCTATAATACTCTTTTCCTCACTGATGTAACGGGCAAATATATATATATATATATATATATATATATATATATATATATATATATATATATATATATATATATATATATATATATATATATGTTGTCTTCCTGACGGGGGTAACCAGGGTAACCGGGCTACATGCTACAATGCTAATGCTGGTGTGCTGCCAAAGCGTCCCGGGTGAAACTCGCGCTCCAGAATTAACGGTTCCGCGCGTCGGATTAAGTGAATTATTAAACTATTTTGGCAGCTATCGTTTGGTTTACGGAGTAAACCGAACAGAGAAAAGTGGTGAATCGGACCGAACAGCAGCGAACAATTGAAAGACGAACACACGCGTGTCACGCTGCCTCCCCGGACTCTAACAGTAAGTTAATTTACCAGCGAACCTGTGGCTGTTTCAGTTCTGTTTGGCTTCCACCGCTGAACAGAAAAACCTCCACCCACCTCCGCTCTGTCGCAATGTCCTAACAAAACAATCACAGTCTCCGCGCACGGCTATTGTGCATGATTTCCTTTCTACAGCAGAGCATTAATAACAAACCCCGCAGCAATAAGAGGGAGGCGGAGGAGACGTATTAATAATGTAATACGCGTGGCTATTTCCGCAAACTCTGCAGAATAAACGACATCCGATAAAGCAAGCATCAATAAATTAAACATTTATCCGCCGATCTTGCGCAGAGCGGACATCCTCCTCCCATTTTCACCGAAAAAAACAGATCAGACACCAGCTGCTCACTAACAAGTCTTTTAAACGCAGAGTCTGTAAATATCCACCAGGATCGATAATCTGTTCTGAATGCGAGCCACGTTCCTGCAGCCAGGTGTCCGTCTGCGCTGTTATCACAACCCGACCCCCTTTAATGATTGATCCGGACTAGGAATTACAGCAGCAGTCACGTCTGGAAATTATTCACTAGGAAAAATAATAAATAAATAAACCTGATGGTTAAAACAACAAACAGGAGGCGCAACTCAAAAGCAGCAAAACAACAACAGAAAAAGTGTCAAACACGAGTTTATCATCCAGATATAGGTGGTTAGAGAACTTAAGAGGACCTTTTATAATTAAATCCTACAGAAGGGGCAGCAACAGGAGGAGGCAGCAGAAGGTGTGCAGCTGCTGCCCAGAAAACCCATGTGGAGCTGGGTGGAGGATCAGGGACGCGAGCGCGCGCGTGTTAATGTGCGGAAATCAAAAAAGGTGTATAATCCAGATTCATCTAGACATGATCCAGGTCACGGGTGCGTGCGCGGAGAGATGAGAGCAAACCCCCCAATCCCCTTCCCCTCACCTCCCCAGTTGTTGTTGTCCTCGGTCAGCGCTGTCAGGTCCAGCCGGGGCACGTCCTCGCAGCTCGTCTTCTCGCAGTCCGGGTCTCCTCCGCCGACCCTCCCCGTGTCACAAGTGACGGGTGACTCCTGGATCTTCATCCTTAATGTCTGCACAACCATGAGAGAACAAGAAAAGAAGCGCTCAGAGGGACGAGGTCCTGCCAGCGAACACACTCTTTAAGTTGAGCCGCACACCCTCGGCCCGGCCCCGCCCCGACGGAGGAGGCCGCCCCCGGCCGCTGATTGGCTGCCTCCGCCGGCCAAAACATCCGCCCACCGGCCTCTGGTAGCGGATTGGCTGCCCCCTCATCTTTCACTCGCTGGAACCCCTCCCTCACTTATTTCATCCCATCCGCTCTCTCTCTCTCTCTCTCTCTCTCTCTCTCTCTCTCTTTTCTCTACACTATTTTTTCTTCCTCCAACTTCTTTATTTATTAATCATCATCATTCATTAAGCATCTACGCTACAAATCTTTCACGTTATAATGAAAGTTTACATAAACATAGATTGCAGGATATATATATATATATATATATATATATATATATATATATATATATATATATATATATATATATATATATATATATATATATATATATAGTAGTCCTTGCATGTATTCCCCTCCCCAAAGCCGCCCTGGACTTGTTTGTTTCACAGCAGCAGGAGCAGGAGGGAGCAGGAGGAGGAGGGGTGTTAGTGAGGGAAGGAGGGAGGTGAGGGCAAAAAAAAAAAGCAGACAGATTGTGAGCCGGCACACGTAGGCTGACTGGGTGATTTTTTTTCTTTTCTTCCCCTCTCCCTGTGTGTTTCTGCACAGAAACAGAGGGAAGAATCCTCCTTTCTGAACACACTGGAGCACCACTCTGTTTATCCTCCATCAAAGCCGCGTAATCAAATTCTCACAGAAAGTATAAATCATTTTTGGGAAAACAACATGCATGGGTCACTTTAGCGCTAAGCCCATGGGGTCCCATTTCCTCTGTCTGGGCGTGGGACCAAGCTATTTTTAGTTAAAAAAAAAAAAAGATCAAGAAACACTGCTACCAGACTTTATAAATGGCACATACTGTTTTACAGGAGGGGGGGGAGCTTGTTTCCAGTTACAACATCTCTTGTTTTTTTTTTTAACGATACTAAGTTGTTGTTGGCAGGTTTGTGAGTGGTTATAGGGCACAATGTAATTAGTGTCAGGTGTGGGTGTGTGTGTTTTGTGGAAGTCAGGGGCACATGCCAAGAACAGGAGTTATCAAATCTCCTCAGCTGTTACACAGGAAATCATTTTGATATGACGGGATACATTGTGGTGCCTAAAAATCATGTGGACTGAGACCAACTAGTGGAAGTTTCCCCCTAAACAGCTTCTTTGCTGCTACTGTTTTTTAAGTGAAGAAACAATACAACCTGCACCCACTCACTTCAAAATCCCCTTATCACAGATCCACACTAAACCACCTCCAGAAAAATGACTTGTCCAGTTGTATCAGCTTCTAGTTCCATCTGTTTTTGGGAAGTAACAAATGTTCACAGTGTCAGAGTGAGCAAATAAAATGTACTAAACTGATTGTGGAGGTGAATATTAATGAATGTTCTCTCAATATATGATTATCATTTTAACTAACTTCATCCCCTGTAAACGTGTGGATTGGCAGGATGAAAAATGAGAACGGATATGCGCACAATGAGGAAGTAATGATTACTTTCTTTTCCAATTTGTCTCAGTTTCGTTAGTTTACTTTTTAATCCCAACATTTACGGTTAACAAAACCCACAATTGATGGCACCGTAAGCCTCTTTTTCCCGGCAGACATTTTCATTCTTCATGAAAAGTACAGGTGTTACTTATTATATGAACAATGAGTCTGTTCTGTTCCCAGTAGCAGCTCAATAAAATCCGGACAGCATTACTTTTAATAATTTACTGCAATATGTCAAATTGTCTTCCAAAAAAAATCTGTTGATCACATCTATATATAAATTTAAGAGTGAAGAAACGACCCATTAAAGAAGTGACAATGAGTTAATTATAATGAGTGGTTGATACAGATACAGTGATTTTGTGCTCATATGAATATATTCAAATTCAAGTGAAGATTAACATATAGGCAAAAGAATGAATACGATGTTATTTGTTTTTATGTTAATGATTTGCTATCATGAATCAGTCCAACCAACTGTATTCATGAGCCGTCATGTTAATTGAAATTGAAAATATGGAGTCATTGACTTCTTGGTCCTTGAAGTGAGTGTTATGTAATGTTATGAGTGTGTCAGAGGTGATAAGTGTCGAGAGGTGAGTGATCCAACAACAACATGTAAAACATGAACACCTTTGTTTACAACTCGTATGGCTCCGACCTCAGGGGTTTCTTCAGTGAGGAAACTTGTTCTCAAATCCTTTTGTATGCAACCAAGCAATCAATCATTTATTTACCACCTAATCACTCAGCTGAAATGACTCACTAATCCACATTTGATAAAAGAGTTGTTACAGCAATCCTGTCAATTAAAGTGAAATGATTCATCAGTTTTACTGACAATAAACACCATCAGAATCACTGGTGAACAGCTCCCATCAGGCATCACTGCAACATAAGATGCTCTGACACTGTTAATCCATTGTTGGAGCACATGTGGTCCTGCTGTGCACATGCACAACACATGACATGACACCAGACACACACACACACACATACACACTGTATCCTGGAACATCAGCCAATGTGTTCACACCAACACACTTAAACCAGGATTACATCATCATGTGAGATAGAGCTCCTGTTTCTGTGCGTGTGTGTGTATGTGTGTGTGTGTGAAGAGGGGCGGGGTAGGGATGCATTAGGCATGATGCTGATGACATGATTAAGCTGTGTTTGGGGGGCTTAAACACAGTGTACAAACAAACACATTGTGGAGTTTAAGGGGCATATTGCTGCAGTGATTACATACAGACGACCATATCATGTTGGACTAGGGCTCATCTAAATTCATTGAAAATTGCAAAAAAGACCTGCTGTCAATCTCTGAATAGCAGGAGGTGTAATATTTATTAAAGGTGTCAAATTCCAAATTTTTATTCAACACTGTGATGTTGCAGAGATGGCCCGCCTACACATCGTTTTCCACAGACTCAAGAAAACAAAAAGGTTTGTTTGGTACAGACCCCTACAAAAATCTAACCATTAAAACATTTAATATGGTTTCAATTAAATGAAAGGAATCAATAAAACCAAGAACAATGGTGTAAAAACAATCATTCCCCCTAATATGCCGAATCATTTTGCAATCGCTGTATCTGTTAATTTCAGGAACAGTTGTGTCAAGGCGATGGCCTTTCTGCAGAAATGAATACAAACCTGAGCACACAATTCCAGACTTTCTGTGGGTCAAGTGAAAGATCTGCTGCTGCAAAAAAAAATCCAATAAAACGTGTTGCGTTGGCACTATAAAGCACTGCAAGGCCACAGACTTTGGTGAAAAAACAACAGATTTTGTTTCTCGGGTTTCTTATGCTGTAGGTACAAAATGTTCTGAAGGAGTCATTGTATTATAGATTTGCAGGGACTGACACTCACATTAAAAGATGGCACACACCAAACCGACACACTACCATGCAGGATTTGGGTGAAAAACAACAAGAACAATTTGTCTCATTTTTTTTTTTTTAAAAGGCCAAATAAATACAAGGGAGGCTGCATCAATAAATATTTTCATAATTTTAATAAGTGTAAAAAATTCTTGTTTAGGCTACAAGATGTCAGATAACAGTGAAAAACACCACATGCTGGAGTCCAAGGTCTTATTTTGTCCGACCAACGGTCCAAAATCAAAACATGCGATTTGGAATGAAATTAAAAAAGAGGGAAAAACAAGACAAGCAGCAAATCCTCATGTGTGGAATAGATGAAAACAGCAAATGCTTTTTTTTGCTTAATAAACAACTAAATTTACTCTAATCGGTTAAATGGTAAAGACCACCATACAAATACCACACGAGTCACATTAACAGTGAACTCCAAATTGGCCTTAAATACACAAAGCAGCGCATGTCTCCTCTCTGATCACTGCATGATGTCAGCGTACAAGCAGGATCAGTCTATTAACGAACAACTGACAACAGCTCAGGGGGGAGACAAAGCCATCCTGATGATACCAATCACGGCTGCATGATGCTCGCATTGTAACCCGGGAATTAATGAGCAGCTGAGAGGCTGCCGCAGCAGCCCCCAGCGCCACGTTGGCTCCAGATGGTCGTGCTCAGTGGCATGACGCGGCGATGGAGAGAGCTGCAGCCTGAGCTGTTACTAAACTCCATCTGGGCAACTCAGAAAATATTCCACCATGCAGAGCTGCATGTGTTCAGTGCTCCTGGTTCAGATTTAAAGAGGAAACGAGTAAATGAAGGACAGGATTTTTTTCCCCATATACACAGCAGCACTAAATTCAATCAAAAGAATAATTGATTGAAGAAGTGCTGCATGTTTGTTTAAGAATAACAGCAGGGGATTCCATAGTTTCACTAACATTCATCCTCCTTTGTCAAAAGGGAGATTTCATGTTTCTGTGAAATTGTAGAGGAGGTTTCTGTTCCATTAAAGCAGCTGCTGAGGTGTCACAACACACCGATGAGTAAGAGATACTCACTGATTAAAACACAACTCAGTGGTTGTCTTTGCACGAGTTAAAATTGGGGCCATTTAATCATAGTTTCTCAGTTTTTTCTTTATTATTATCATGTTCTGTAATGTAATTCTATGATTTCATGGACAAATAATTGATCTTTGAACTTGACCTTGAAATTTAATTAAAGTATTTTTAACTGTAGTAATACATAATGTTATTTTTTCGCCCCACAATTTTCTCACTATATTTGCTCACAATAATATAAATTGTAGTTCTACTTCTGTAGTACCGAAACAAAGTGCAACACAACTGACAGAAAGAAAGAGACACATAAAAGCATGATTGTGAACTTAATCCTACCTGTGGAGGAGAAGAAAGGTCATCTTTTCTTGTTGTTTCATTCCTGAAAAATCAGATAGAAACTTTATACATTTTCTCTCCTACTGCCTCACGCCTCTCGTTATCAGACATATGTGTACATTATAGTCATAAATATATATCCTGAGATAATGGCAGCTAGTAGCTTATCAATGGGAAACTAACTTTCAGGTAAGAGGGACATAAAGTGTGTGTTTATGTGATGCAATTCAGCAACAGCAAATGGCATTTAAAACAAAAAGAAAAAAACATCAAAAGTATCAAGTTAAGCTTTTAAAGAACTTACCCTGTTTTAAATGTCTCCATGTGGTTTGTTCCAGATCTTTCATAAGATACTGGGACACCAACACAATCCTTTAACTGGAAAAAAATAAATAAGAGTTTAAATGTTATTTATCTGAATAGCTGAGTTTATATTTGACAACTGTCAAACCAGAAATGAGACTGGAATATTAACTTTCTATGATCCTTTGGGTAAATGCTCAGTCTCGGGCTTTAGTTGATAATGTATCAGTTTGGAATCTATAGTATATTTGTATTTGACCCTGTTCTTGAAAGCAGAAAACAAAACTAGAGCAGAAATACCTGAAGTTCTCTATTATGATGTGTTTCTGTACAACAAAAAACACCAGAAATACCAAACAAGCTCTTCCTGAGCTACTGAATCCTCCTGCAGTTGACACAACAAGCTCACATTCAGAGATGACCTCTTGTCTCGAACCTCTCTTTTCAGCCAAACATTAGAGGCCTTTTTATTTGATTTATTCAGGGAAGGTTCAGGTTCAGGCAGCTTCTCATGCACAGAAAAGCCCTGATCACCTTCATCCCTGGAAGCTGCCCAGCCATGGACCAGCTCTATCGGAGCAGTTGTGTTCTGGCTCAAGGGCACCTTGTAACGAGGCGGGGGTTTTCACTGCCCAGATAGTGACTGACCCTGTCATTTATAAGGTCACTTCTCTGACCTTTAGACCCAAATACCATAGGATATGTGTGTCAAACGTGGCGTTGAGGCATTGTATGTCATTTGTACAGTTACATAAGATGCCAGCATGGGGGTAATTCAGTTCCTTGAATGTGAGAGTGTACAATGTCAACAAATCTATTTCCATTAGTCGGTTGTTGGGATGGCATGCCATGCAGCCGAAATATACATCAGCAAACATCACTTATTAGCCAAGTGTGAACATTAATCTGAGCTGTAATGTAAGAAGACTCCAGAGAGATACCAAAGATACACGTCTCACACTATGTTTTGGATGTGACTTTTACTGCTTTTACACACTCTGTACACACACACTGTATAGAGATCTCGTTGTACTACAGCACTGATGACTGGGACTGGGTCATATGGCAGATGTGAGGTTTCTAACCAGTTATTTCTTTATATTTTGAACATATATTTTGAGTGTACTGGTACAAATACAGCAGTATTTATATATCACCTGGAGCTTCTTATAACCAGAAAACGATTAAAATCTCACTTAAAGCATAGAAACCATTAGAGACAAGAGTTTAGTTTTAATAAAACACAATGTAAAAAATGGCATAGTCTTGATTTCAGTCTGAAAGTTTCTAATCAAAGTAAATAATAGTTCAAATCAGACATTAAATGCTAGATTTAAACCCACTTCGTCACACATTTCTGTTGGTTCCAGAACAGTTTGATATACAGCTTTAATAATTTGATATCATATACTCGAATTGACTTATATTACAATGACAAATTCATTCGAGAAACTACTTGAAGGTTTAAAAAAATAACCCCAGAATGTTTGTTTTTGCTGATTTAATCAATGAATTAAGTTGTGCTTTTAACACACTGATATGTAACAATACTAGGAACCATGTAGTAGAACAAGATATACAAGACACCTTAATACAAACCTGTTTATATGTCTTGTATAAAGCATAATATCCATAACCAAGGCTAGCAGCTCAAACTCAATAGACAAAAGAACCTGTAAAGCTTCAGGAAAAAAGTCAAATTAACTATAAATTAATTCCCTGTATCTGAATGACTTCTCTGCTACATAATACAAATGAAGAGCACTCAACATTTAGAACATTGTGGTCCATACATTTGCACTGCCTCTGAAGACAGTGGTAAACAATTACTGTTTATTACATGTGAATGAGGCCGTGGCACCGTCAGGGAGCTGTACTCAATTTCTTTGGCATTAGAGGAGAAGCTCTGTGAGTATAATGAACCCGTTTCAGTGTTAGGTAAGAAGACATGAAGAAAAACAACAAATATAGAAGGAAAGTCGACAACTGATGCAGAGACACTGACGAATTGGAGATAAACAAATGAAAGAAAAGTGCTGAGCGGAAGAAGCAGGGTAACTCACTGTGTGGGCACCCTGGCTGTGTTTCCACTTCCTGGGTTTCAGGGTCCTCTTGATTTGACCACCCTGACCTCCCGGTGAGTCCACGCTGCTGCCTGAGTCCTCCCCCACGCTGCCAGAGCTGCTCCCACCGCTCGATGGGATGTTCTCCTTATCGACGTCTGCCCTGACAGACGCGGCTCTGCTCTCGGACAGAAAGGAGACGGGTCAGGGAACCAGACGTCTGCCTTCCATCTCGCCCTCTCTCACACTCCTCTGCTGTTATCAGCTCGACATTGAGCGAAATGCTGCGGGAAACTAAATGGCAAGGTTATTCTGATGCCTCATTTACTTATACCTTCTCAATCAGCTAATGTGTTGTTTAGCTTCAGTGCTAATTCTATTTACTGTCCACTTATTGACATTTTCTGGCGTCTTTGGACTAATACACTCCTCTAATCTACGTGTCACTGATCTCTCAGTCTCCAGCAGGTGTCCGTCAACAAGGATTAGCTCCTTACTGCTGTGACTTCAGTTGTTATGACGCTGTGTCTCAGCAGATGAGATTATCAATGCTTCCAGTTACCAAAACACCGAGTAGAAGTAGTAACATTTCAGTGTACACTAAGGTCATGCTTTAGTCATAAATGGCATCTTATTTCACTACCAACTTAGTATAAAATACTTAATATACATGCAAAAATATTCATCTTCTTTTACAATTATTTTTTATGTATCTTAAATCTAACATATTGTGTTTTTTCTGATATATACTGTACATTTTGCCACATACTGTAGGCCTTATAATGTCAGATGACATGGTCAAGTTCCAAAACTTGAAGTGAATGTATGTAAAAAATAAAATACAATACAATTTAAGCCTGATTGGTGCTTCTCTATTGAACTCATGTATTTAAGAAGTTTGTATTAAAAAAATAAAAAGTAAAGCAAAATTCAACTGCTATTGTTGGGTTTTATGGGGAAGTCTTCTGAGGCACAACAGAGAGCTGAACTGGGCCTTAAAGAGACAGGAGCTAACATGGTTCCAGAAAGAGGGAATAAATAAGGGAGTAAATGGATAAAGGGCAGAATAGAATAAATAAGGTTTTAAAAAACTTCTATATTTGAATAGAGCCACAGAACATAAATATGGACCTGGAAATGTGCATGTTACGCCCTTTTAATGTATTTCTTTATCTTATGACAAGTTGCAGGTTCTTATGCCATATAGTATTGCTGTTTTGGGTATAGGGGCTTAAAAGAGAGAGAGTAAAGGGAAACAATTAAAAGCTTTAGTGTATGTATTTTAAAATAAGATAGAGAATATGTCAGTTTTCTGCACTAGAATCAAGAAATATTAAGCTTGGGTTTTAGATAAACTGAATTATTCTTAATGGACTCGCAGATTTCTTCATTTTTATATTAAAAAAATTAGACTTTAAGGCCACAATTTCAGACAAAATGAAATGATGTGAACAAGATCTGTCCAGTGCACTCCACTGTTGCTACTGAGGACACTGATTTCATGCTGGTACCATCAACTAAAAACGTCAACACCCATTATACCCGTTTCTTTCTCTGTGGCGTACGCCCTCCTCCTGCTGCTCTCTCTTGTGCCGTCGTCTCTGTCGTGCCGTCGGTGTCGCACTCGGTGACGACAGATACGGGGTCAACTCGTGGTCCTCTGAACTTTGACCCCCTAAAGCATTCGCATCAAAGAGGTGGTGCTCTACTGTCGAGCGTATCGTTCTGTCCAGAAAGCTGTAAGAAGCAAGGCAGATAAATGAAAAAATGGGCCGCTTCATGCTCCTATAACAGTTGGATTTAAGTCAGTGTTTCTAAATAAAACCTGAGCAACGTGACTTACTTTGCTACATCCGGTCTGCAGTGAACAGGGGAGAGGTGGTTACTGGAAAAAGAAACACAGGAGGAGAAGGACAGTTAATGCTGCGGAAACGGGTGGTCACAACAGGTCACTGAGCAATGCTGAAAATCCCCCATGGAGCACTATTTCTGACCCCAGGTGATCAGACAGCGAGTGAGCATTATCATGTGTTAAATTCAGCAGGGTTCCTACGTCAGTACTGTAGCTCCCCTGACAGCAAATGGCTGGATTTCATGGCTACTTTAGTCCTCCAACAAAATACTAGGCTATTATTCCCTGTATCTTTACTTACACACGTAATCTGCAGGGCAACAGTAATGGCTGACTGATGGTAGTTATACTGTATGTGAGGCCTGAGGTGATCTATATCTGCTTCAACATATACTAGATTTGTTGGATTTTTATGACACTTATTAACAAGCAACAGGTTCAAACAAGAACTGACATACATGAACTTTTTTTCTTAGTTTATTATGCTATTGTGTGTTTCATTCTAATATATTAAGAATAATGATGAAAAGTGTCAAACATTTGTGATGCTTTGCTGCTCCTCTCTGCTCAAAATGGTTGTTAATGGAAAATCGTTTGCTTGTGGTCTTGGACTAGGAATCTGAGAAATCGCTTTTATTTCCTTTTTCTACTCATGCCCTGGGAAGTTTTGATTCAGATTTTCCAGTATTTTCTAATATTTTATCGACCAGTAATGAGTCATTGCATTGCATCTTCACTTCCTGCGAAAGTGAGGCCAAACTATCTTTTCTTCCCCCCGGGGAGCTGCCATTTCGCTTGTGGGATGTCATTTGGAGCCAGAGTTTGCACGGTAAAGGATGAGGTGGGACACACCCCCTCAACCACCCCGCTGCCTGATGGAAGGTTAAGAGCAGCTGTCACAGCTGTCATCATGACTCCACAACCCCTATTTATATCAGCAAATAACTAATTAAACACAAACATATTAGAACTATGAGCAGTTGAACATACATCAGCGAAGAACTATGTAAAATGACATAAACCATCTTTATATTAGATATATTTGATATGTATTAAAAATGTAGTTTGTGTCCCGTCCCTTGCATGGAGGGGGTGGTGATATATTATATTATAATATTATATATTAAATTATAATTATAAGCTATACTGCAGCCACTCACATGGCAGCGATCAATATATTTAAGCGCTACTTTTGGGACGGTGTCATGTTGTCCACTTATACAGTCTTCGCAATGAATGGATTGATAAAAAAAGTACTCTAGCTGTAAAAAAGCAGGTCAATGCTAACATAATAATTTGTCTTAATTCATTTTCCTTCCTTTGAGAACATTTTGACAATTGGTGTCAAAAAGTGAAAGTGAAATCATGCTTTTACATTCTCTTGTCTTAGCACTTCACTTCCCGGCCCATCAAAGGGTCGTATATGGCCCCTGGATGACTTTGCAGAGTGTGAAAAAAAATGGACCCAGAGTTTTGGATTTTTGTGAATGTTATGGTGTTTGTTGTATTCACAGCAACTGTCATTGCTCAAGGAATATCATATATTAATAAATCCAATAATAATATTTTTGAAATTGTTCTTATTTTTATCACCTGTTTTGTAAAAGGGTGGTTCATGTGTAAGTATTCAGATTGTGGTTTTACTGTCTCCTTACATGAAAAGAAAAGGAGAAATTTTGTCTATATATATATATATATATATATATATATATATATATATATTCGAGAGAGAGAGAGACGTTATTATGGATCAGTTCTACTGGTCCAGCCCACATGGAGTCAAATTGTTCTGTATGTGGCCCAGCTTTTTGCTTTTCCTGGAGTTCAGCTACATCAACACGTTTTAGGGGTGACCTGCAGAAATCTGCCGTAAACAGTGTTGTTGACAGTAAATAGCTCATCTTGGCAGTGGCCCCGTATGGTGCTTAGATAAAGGGAGTGATAATCCTGGAGTGTTGAAGGTGAAGGTGACTGACTGACAAAGTGGACAGACTCAGAAACATCAGAAGAAATCAGGCACTTCCAGAACAATATGTTGTTTTAGTCTAATAGTCCATCACTGGACAAGGTTCATATGTTTAAGGACAAGCAAACATTCTTTAGTATATCTATGGCTTCTCTTGACCATATTCTGGTCCAACGCTACAGATTATTACAGATATCATCACACTGGTTTTCATGATATGTCAACATTGGTGACAGAGCTGAGTGAATATCGAATTGCAAGTGCATAGTCTTATCTCCTATTTGCATCGTGCAGTTAAAGTTTTTTGTTTCATATTTTAGTTGATTTGAGCTGGTTCTTTTCAGACTGCACATACAGGACCAATAAAAAATGAAATCTTGTTTTAGCGTTGGATTCACTCCCCTGAAGAAGCTGAACCAGACTGCCTCACAGAACCTACAGCGCTTCTCATCTGGCTGTCACCTTGGCAACCAGAAGATCACAGTTTGCCTTAAACACTACAGAAACAGTAGGAAATGAAATTCCATCTTCCATGTGTTCGGTCTGAGGGTTGATGCAAAGACCTAGATTCTACTATTCTTTCAGTTAAAAGAGATTGTCTCCTCATTGTACTTGTTTTTGATAACCCTCAAATATCATTCATTCATTTTGTCAGCAATAACTTGATAATTCAAATATCCTTGTTCATTCTTTCAGTTATTTATTCTACTTGTGTACCTGCAAGGTCCACATATTGACATGATCAAAGCTGTAACATAGTATAGATAAGGCCTTATCACACCCTTTCAGACAAAATCAAATCATAAACACAGAGTGTAAAGGTGTGGTGCTTTGTACTGTCAGTTTTAATGTCGGTGTTCATTACAAGACAAATATTGATATCATGTGACGGTAACAAAGATCCTTCACCATCTCCATGCTTCCGTTTATAATATAACAGTCGCAAAGTGAGAGTGAGAGTGAGAAGGAGGAGTGAAAGTTGCTCCAGAGGCAGCAGAATAAATCGATCAATTATCGCTGGGCCCAACTATTAACCTATTACCCATTAATAGACCTGGCACAGACTGCAGCAGGTCAACTTTCAAGGTCTGACTCTCTACACGGCAGGCCGCTGATATAAAAGGTGATGAGATGGTCAATTATTAAGTGCAGTGTGTACCCGGGCAAGATGGTTATGATGCCTGTGGAACTGTTTATAGCACATATCAATGGCCAACAAATCAGTGAGCTACTCAACGGCTGGCAGATCAGGCTGGAGTTGGTCTGGGCAGCTTCCAAGTGCAAATGTGAGTAGTAAGAAAGTACTACATTAATAGTATAGCACTATACTATGCTAATAGCATGGTACTATATACACTAGTAGTATAGTACTATACTACACTGATATAATGATACCATACTTCACTATTAGTATGGTACTATATACACTATTAGTATGGTACTATATACACTATTAGTATGGTACTATACTACAATATTAGTATGGTACTATACTACACGAATAGTATGGTACTATACTACATGAATAGTATGGTACTATACTACATGAATAGTATGGTACTATATACACTATTAGTATGGTACTATACTACAATATTAGTATGGTACTATACTACACGAATAGTATGGTACTATACTACACGAATAGTATGGTACTATACTACATGAATAGTATGGTACTATACTACATGAATAGTATGGTACTATACTACATGAATAGTATGGTACTATACTACACGAATAGTATGGTACTATACTACACGAATAGTATGGTACTATACTACATGAATAGTATGGTACTATACTACACGAATAGTATGGTACTATATACACTATTAGTATGGTACTATACTACAATATTAGTATGGTACTATACTACACGAATAGTATGGTACTATACTACATGAATAGTATGGTACTATACTACAATATTAGTATGGTACTATACTACACGAATAGTATGGTACTATACTACATGAATAGTATGGTACTATACTACATGAATAGTATGGTACTATACTACATGAATAGTATGGTACTATACTACATGAATAGTATGGTACTATACTACACGAATAGTATGGTACTATACTACACGAATAGTATGGTACTATATACACTATTAGTATGGTACTATACTACAATATTAGTATGGTACTATACTACACGAATAGTATGGTACTATACTACATGAATAGTATGGTAATATACTACATGAATAGTATGGTACTATACTACACGAATAGTATGGTACTATATACCCTATTTGTATGGAACTGTATATATTATTAGTATGGTACTATACTACACTGATATAATAATACTATACTACAGTATTAGTATGGTTCTATACTACACTAATATTATGATATTATACTAGACTATTAGTATGGTACTATACTACACTGATATAATAATACTATACTACAGTATTAGTATGGTACTATACTACACTAATATAATGATAGAATACTACACGAATACTATAGTACTATACTACACTAATAGTATGGTACTATACTACACTAATAGTATGGTACTATACTACACTAATATAATGATACTATACTACATGAATACTATAGTACTATACTACACTATTAGTATTGTACTAAACTACACTAATATTATGATACTATACTACACTAATAGTATGGTACTATACTACATGAATAGTATGGTACTATACTACACGAATAGTATGGTACTATATACCCAATTTGTATGGAAATGTATATATTATTAGTATGGTACTATACTACACTGATATAATAATACTATACTACAGTATTAGTATGGTTCTATACTACACTAATATTATGATATTATACTAGACTATTAGTATGGTACTATACTACACTGATATAATAATACTATACTACAGTATTAGTATGGTACTATACTACACTAATATAATGATAGAATACTACACGAATACTATAGTACTATACTACACTAATAGTATGGTACTATACTACACTAATATAATGATACTATACTACATGAATACTATAGTACTATACTACACTATTAGTATTGGGGCGACACGGTGGCGCAGGGGTTAGCGCTGTTGCCTCACAGCAAGAAGGTCGCAGGTTCAAGACCTCCTTGGTCCGGGGTCTGGGACCTTTCTGTGTGGAGTTTGCATGTTCTCCCCGTATCTGTGTGGGTTTTCACCGGGTACTCCGGCTTCCTCCCACAGTCCAAAAACATGCTCAGGTTAATTGGCAACTCTAAATTGCCCGTAGGTGTGAGTGAATGGTGTGTGCCCCACGATTGGCTGGCGACCATCTGGGGTGTATCCCTGCCTCTCGCCGTAACGCGCTGGGATTGGCTCCAGCGGACCCCTGCGACCCTAATGAGGAATAAGCAGGTATAGAAGATGACTGACTATTAGTATTGTACTAAACTACACTAATATTATGATACTATACTACACTAATAGTATGGTACTATACTACACTGATATAATAATACTATACTACAGTATTAGTATGGTACTATACTACACTAATATAATGATAGAATACTACACGAATACTATAGTACTATACTACACTAATAGCATGGTACTATACTACACTAATATAATGATACTATACTACATGAATACTATAGTACTATACTACACTATTAGTATTGTACTAAACTACACTAATATTATGATACTATACTACACTAATAGTATGGTACGATACTACACCATTATATTACTATGCGTTATTGCTGCTGTGCAAACTGTAAAGCCCCTTGAGGCAAATTTATGATTTTGGGCTATATATAGTACTGCCTAAAACCTGTTTGAGTTCTGGCATAAAAAAAACAAAAAAAAAAAACAACTATGTTATATGACTTTTAATGATAAAAAAGACAAACATTGACCAACTCTCATTGGCTAAACATAAGTCGGCCAATGGCAGAAAAAGCATAGTTTCTAAATTCAAGTTGTGTTCCTTTCTCTGTGGATTGAGCATCTATTGAAACATGGTATTTATACAACACCTAAATCTTCTCATAATCACAAAGCTATTGAAATCTCACTTCATTCAATATGGGATTTGTTTTGGATAATTTTTTGTGTCTGGACCTTTTTTTACTGCAAATAGACCATATATAAATTAAATTTATACATACAAGTCATCAGAACCAAAGAAGTCTTTTTTAAATGTCCTTATAAAGTGTTCAGTAGTGCAATCCATTTCACAACATCCTGAAATACACCACAAATATTCTATCCATGCTAGTTCAATCAGTTCTAATGCCAGGCACCACACTTCTGCTGATGAACCTAACAGCTGAGCGAGTTTGTCTGTACAGTGACAAGTGCCAGATGTCAAGTAATTAAATATCGTGTGGTTGCCATCATGGTCCTAAAAAGTCTTTGCGTAGGTCGACAGTATAAAAGATGTTTGGAAGTTCAGAATCACTGAAGGAAGTCGCATCGGTGACGGAAAGACCTCTGCACCACTGACTAAAAAAAGGAACAGCGTGTGGTCAGTCTGGTATGAAACAAGATTGTTGCTGGGTGTGCAATGCTGACAGTTTGAGTCACTAACTACTGATAAAAGACACGTAAAGGCGAAAGGGATGAGTCAATGCATCAGAAACGTACAGTGAATATCGCCACCAGTATGCCAATTTGATTTGGATTTGATTTGATCTTTATTTATTTCGAACAGTAAAAACAGAAATTGATTGTAAGATTTCCGTTTTCATGAAATCAAAAACAGGTAATAAAACTCATAATGTGAAGGAGCAGAAAGAAGCAATACTTATTGGAATCATGATATAATATGAAAAAAACAATAAAAGTAAAAAATAACTTAATTCATATAAAAATGATATAAATCTTTATGTGAGCTATAAAGTCTTAATGCTCGCTGTTAGTGCTGACACAACATATGAATCAACAAATAGCTGCATAATTGAATAATCATCACATTTATTCAGCAAAAATGACAAAAATATCTGGTTTCAGCTTCTCAAATGTGAAGATTTGAGACTTTTTTGGTTCTATATGACAGTCAACTGAATATTTGCGCTTTTGGACTCTTGATCTGTCAGACAAAGCAAAACATTTGAAAAAAATTGCCTTGGACTGGAGATTACATCAATGGACACTGTTGTACTGTTTACCGAAATTTATAGACAAAGTGATCAATCAAGAAAGTGATTTAGAGATTTATCAATAACAAAATAATCATTTGCTGCAGCTCTACTTGCTGTGTTTCTATTGGGATTGTTTAACAGCTGTCTGATCTCAAACAAACTTGCCACTGTTTGTTAAAGTGATAACTATGATCCAACTCCACCCCTACACAGGGATAAAAAAAAAAAAAGGCAGTTGCGTAAGAATAACAGTTGTTTGGTCCAAGGTTTGCTCCAGTTACTTGTGAAAGCAAACATTAGCTAAGATCGAGGCTGTGCACAGGTTTATGTAACGTAAATCATAACATGCATTAAACTGGTAAACTGAAATATTGTAGATTGTTCACATCTTTATTCAAGTTATGCTTTTCTCAGATACGACTAAGATTTCTTTAAGAAATGATTGTTGCTTTTTTAATTGTCCTAAATCAGCAGTGTCAGATCTTTTTTTTTCCTCCGTGTGAAGTTGTCTGTAAGGTTTTGCTGAACTGGAAACCCGTGTCTGTAATTATATGATCCCTCCGGTTTAATTGTTCTATTATGCCATTTCAAATTCTGCTGAGGGTGATTTAAAGAAGCCAGCGGTGCAAGTCTTTATTTTACAGAAGCTTTGTATAATTGCTTCATCCGGGACCTTCTGACGAAGAAAATTGCTTTGCAAATAATGCCGAGACAAAAATAATACGTGTCTGTAGTTAATGTACGTATGTGTCTCAAAGTCAAGTGTTACCTTGAGGCATAAAAGTGGGGAGGAAACAACTCCAAAGCTTCTGCAGCAGCAGCTTAAAACAGTTAAATACCCCGGACTGTGTCTCCAGGGGCATCTGTTCAGGTATTAGTCAGATATTAGCCATGACCCTCTGAGCCTTTGATCAACACACAGAAGGAAATAATGCTGATCTATGATCCATTTTGACTGGGCTGAGGTTAAGCTCTGTTTGTGAAAGAATGCGAGTAGAACTCAGCAGAGGGCGAGCAAGTTTGAATGGAATGTCTCTGTGTGTATATGGCAAAGTGCAAACGGGACATGGAGTAAGTCATTGATAAACCTGAGCAAGCATCCTGCAGCAGCGATTGAGAGAATTTGCATCAACAGACTTAATCATTCAAACATAGGTGTCAGAGTGAGACAGTCTTGCAACTAATCAATCTCTTTATTTGACCACATTATTTCAGTTAATTGAATAATCTTTACATGTATAAGATGTCAGAATAGAGTGTGAGGTGTAAATTGTAGCTTCCACCAACAGGCCTGAATGTGAGGCAGTTAGGGAGCATCTGTAAATTGTAGGGCCCTGTTCTGCTGGTATGAACCCATGGTTTCTGCTGGTGTGGTTTGGGGGGGTATGTTTTGCAAGATAGAGAGTGTGCATACTGTAGTGGGAGCGAAGCAGAGATGCGCGACACACAAAAGGGTCGTCTAGGGTTCCCGAATTATTCGTAGGCATGTTTTGGCTGTAACATGAACTCAACCATCCCTTTAAAACGCCAGGTCACGCTTGGCACATTTCTGTTTTCAAGGCACATTCGGAAAACTGGAGAGAAGTGCATCATGGTCAGAGGATGAAATAGGAATATTTAGGGGAGATTGCCAGAAATTGTTCTGGTGGTTGGTTAAATTAAATCCACTGATTTAAGGGATTGTTCATTATATTTTAGAATGAGGGGTCACTGAATGATTTGACAGTGCCGTGAAAAAAAAACAAAAAAAAACAAAAAAAAAGGAATGACTGATGATGAAAGCTTTTTTTTGCTTTCATTGTCCACACAACAGAAAAAACTGAAACACCCAATTGTTCAAATAGTCGTCTTGATTACATAAGAATTATATCTCATGATCAATTATCAACCGTTAGTAGCCTAAGCAGCTAATATTTAATGATAATAACGTCCATGTTTGTTTTGTGTGATAGAAGTGATTCTCTCTCTCTCATAATTGCCCAACAGATCTCTGGTCATTCAGCCTGCTCTAACCTCTTCAATTTTCAACTATTTTTTTTTATTTTATATTTAACTAATTTCTCTGATTCAACATTTCATGTCATCAGAAAAGCCTCACTTCTATGACCTGTCAGTAAAATGCTTTTTAACAGCTTTTTTTTTCTCTTTTTGCTTTCTCTGACAAAAACACAAATCACTCAGTTCCCGTTTCTTCCAGCTGACAGTCCAGCATTATATTTAATAATAGTAAATGGGCTGGAAAGATATAATAGAGAAAGATATAAGACGTACGTTTTGAGGTTTTCCCAATAAATCCTTTGGGGATTCATACAGATGTGCCATGGAAACACAAATTAATCTTTCAGTTCATTTACAGTTTTAAAATTATTTTTGAGAAGCTAAACGGACACCATTACATATTGCAGCAGAGAGTTTCCTTTGGTAAAAAATATGTTGAGAATTTAAAACCTGATTTCATGTATGCTATCGATAGTCTGCATGTGAGGTGTTTCAGGAATGGGCTCTCTAGGAATTCTTCTCTCTAGGAATTAAGAAATACCTGTTCTCAACAGACACATATCACATGGGCACTAGTTGTTTTACATGTGGATTAAACTAGCAGAAACCTTCGACCTTCCAAGGCTTTGTGATTTATTACATTATAGCCAATAGACAAGATGCGCTATTCAAAGATAAAGTAAAGATAAAAAATATTTTTGATCACACTGGTGCCACCCTACTGTCATATCAGCTCTTAGGTCATATCAGTGAACAGCACTAAATCCACAGCAATCCACAGCAAATATTTAGAAATTGTGCTTGTGCTGTAAAATATGTGAAGTTGTGATGTCACAACTATACAGTCCCCTCACCTCAGAATAATTGATGATTAACAGATCATTTTAATGGTGTTTATTAAAGTTACCCTAAAACTTAATTACTTCAAAATCATGAGGTGTCGTGTTTTTACTGTATGTTGTATACGTGAAGTATCAATCAACATTTATTGGAGCGATTTCCATGAAATAATGTACAGACATTCTGTCTTACATAAATATAAATATATCTATCATACCTTGAAGCAAAAATGTCACTTGAAATCTAAATATAGAGTTGATAATCCCTTTGCTTGACTGAAATTCCATTTAGTATTGAGAAAACTAAGAAATATATCAGCTTCTATAGTGTTGTGATTGACCAATGACTTAGGCAGAAAGACAGGATGATGCAGCAGTGGTAGGAGACTAAATATCTCAATTTGGCCAAAAGATTTACTTAGGCAATCATGATATGAGGCTAACGACATTGTTTAATAACCTGCATCATAAAGATTAATAAATGCTTATGTAGTGTTTCTAATGCCACAGCTGCCTCTGCCACAATAACCAAACCGTGATGTGCAAACTGTTGCATGTGCACATCACGTTCCCCTCTGGTGGCTCCAGTGTTTTCAACGTTCATGCAGCGAGGCAGTACTTCTCCCCCACACCTTCAGCCCAAAACAACATGCTCTCACTGGGCTCTGTCAGCTTTCAAACAATCAGACAAGAAGGCCTACCTCATGTAGAAAGGCGATATTGGTCTCTCTTCTTCTTGGGAGCTGAAATAGGCAAACAAATAGACATTTTTTTTGCAGGATGTGGCTATGAAGTGCTACAAAAAAACAACCCCCCCCCCCCCCCCCCCCCCCCCACCACCATGCTACATGTTACTGGGGCTGAAAATAGGAGCATGAGGCAGGCTTTTGTCTGCAGAATAATAGCCATGCAGTGCTACACATCAGTGCCTTTGTGGAACTTGTCTCGGGTAATTATTATGAACCAACAGAGAAATTCTGCTCTAGAATATTGGCTGAGCGCTGCCACTGGATGTACGCCAGGAACACATGATCAAATTACGATAAGAGGAACTCTGTGTTGGCACTGTATGTTGACATTGCTTAACATTTTCATATCCTGCCACTTACAGGCTGCAATTTCATAATCGCTCAGTCTTGTTTGCCTAAGCAGAGCTGAACACTGTCTTATGTTTTATGAAGTCAAAGCAGGAAGAAAAACACTGCAACTAAACCTGTTAGATCATGAATTGTAATTATTCAAAGCTGTCTTTTTTTGTTTCCTTCGATTTGAGACATTATCGCACTATTAAATTCAGTGAAATCCTGCAATGACAATATGCAATAACTAACCTAAATATATTTTAAAGGGGGGCCCATTTTTCCCATTTTAATATTCATATTTTCTATTTTGTTCATACAAACTTGCTTCAAAAGCACAGGTCTGACCTAACAGTTTGACCTGTAGCTGCAATGCTTTCTCACACACTCATTCTGTACGAGCTCTGTTGGAAATGTCACGACCCTCGGAAAACTGGGGTTGATCAGATTAATTATTAATTATTAATTAAATAATTTACCTAGTTGAGAGAAAATTTATATATAATATAATATTTTCCCTATTTTTGTGTTCTTTTTGCAAAAATGCCAAAAAAATGCTAGCTGTACCTTCTCCATTAGAATGTTCCTGCATTCTGAAAAAAAAAAAAAACTGTTGGTGAGATAAAATACCCTTCAGGAAATTGTGAACTAGCCAATGGACTAAATGAACTGAAAACATTTTCAGCAGATTGATCATTGATAATATTGATAATGAAAATATATGTAAGTTGCAGCGTTTACAGTTCCTACTGTTATTATGGTTTTCTATCCTTCCCACTACTGTGTATACAGCTCAGAAGTCCCACAATATTGTGGATAAAACAGCATAACATGTTTTGGTAGATTTGTTTTTGTCCTATAGAGAAACAGAAAACAGAAAATCCAACTGTGACCATTTCCAAGAACTATTCCTGCTATGCCAAAAAAACAATCAGTCTGATCATGGGTTGTAAACATGTTGAGTCTCAGAAGAAAGACCTTTTTTTTGACCACTCAGGGAATGTTCAGTCCTCGGTGCTTTGGTAAGTGACTGACGTGCCTTCATGTGGCTTACTGTAAAGAGCATATTAAGGGGAGGAGAAAAACACACTGGCCATTCAAGCAGCATCTCGAAAATTCAAAACAAAGGATTTATGTTTCAAGTCAGGCATGGATCTAAATAGGCCAAAGTTCTTGAACTATAAAAACCTTCTAAAATGACAAAATGCACAGTAAATGTGAACATATTCGTCCTTGTTTAAGTTCAGATGAAAGTGTAGTTGACCACAAACACTTCCAAATTCTTTCAGGGCGTCAGTGGTGAATTTTTAACCCCCACCACCCCCCCGGCACCAATCTTCTCAACCGGTGTTACAAGGTCTGGCAAGCGTATTAAAATAATGTGTGCCGTCACTGCCGTCATGAATTGCAAAAGCGGAAATCCTGCTTACCCACTACCTTGCTGAGGGGATAACAAGAAGCTTTGTAGGGATAGGCTCAGAAAAGGCCTGATACCTCCTGGCTGAACGGAAAACTACCAATGACGAGTTGGTTCAGTCTGGACACGCTCCACTTTTCTGACATTTTTAATGTTTCAAATGTTTAGACAAAGGTAGTCAAACTTACCAGCGGATGTTGGTCAATTGAATAATCCTCCCGCTGGTGCCAGTGATTTTTGGCATCACCCACAGTTCAGTCTAAGCTGCCCTAGGAGTGAGAATGCTGGGGAAAGTACAGTCACTGAGCTCTACCATCTCTTTCTGGTACCATGTACCACTGTCCATCATTAATAAACAGTATCTAGTTTATACTTGGTCTTTTCATCACTATTCACCCACAGTCCCTCTCCGGACTACTGATGCAACTCATTGAGGCCCTTTGATGAACCTACTGCTACTCCTTCTCCTGCCTGTTTGGACCTGCCCCTCTACCCCCACCCTACGGCATCTCTACAGACTGAAACATCTTTATAGACTATTATTTCATCATCAGATGGATGTCTGTCAGTCCTGGTTCATCTATAGCCTGTCTGTCCATGGGAGTGGATCTCTCCTTCAATGTGGTTCTCCCTGACGTTTCTTCTTTCCCACTGGGTTTTGGAGTTTTTCCTTGACAAGAAAGAGGGTCTAAGGACGGGGGGATGTCTGAGTCACTTTGGACTGAATTTTGTGAAGCACTTTGAGACAACTGTGTTGTGATATTGGGCTATATAAATAAAAGTGAATTGAATTGAATTAGATATTTTTGAATGGCCGGTGCAATTGCTAGTTCAACCACAGTTTTCTTTTACAGCAATGAATTGCGATCAGCAAATTATGGGCTCAACAGTTCCCATTATAGTAATATTTTTAGTTTGATAAACAATCTGTTTCGTTATAATGTTTTTCACCTTCATTCAAAAATACAACAACAAATCCAAAACCCATCGACCCTACAGAGAAGTTATTTTTTTATGATTTGTAGATTAACAAAGCAGTGAAGGGACCACAGCAGGATAATCCTTTCAGTTTCCACTGTTTTTTAGAACCCCACAAACTATCAGGTTTTAGATGACTGCTGGATATTCTTAGAATACTTCTAAGCAGTGTATGGTGGTAAAGTCCTGAAGTACTTGTTGGTGGCTGGTTAAACTATGCTTGGTCTATATCGCTCTGTTGGAGAAATGGTGTTAAAAGAACACAATGCCACCATTCATCATGTCAAGGTTAATATTTATATTCTGGGGCTCTAGTAGAATATCTTTGCATGATATAGATTTAAAAAAAAAAAACTTTGCACAGTCTACTCCATGGAGTTATGAAATAGCTGAAGGGAGCAGGCTCTGAGCCCTATTGTAATTCCGTGGATTTCCGGACAGATTTTGGCTCCTACCTTTTCTAAAGCTTTGAGAGGACCCAAGCAAACTAGACATGCCTATTGATTGGGAATGGTGGGCTATCACTTTATTATATCTGGTCAAACTATCTGAGACTTACTGAATCTTAGCATTGACTCCAATACAAAGATATACAGAGAGAAGCAGAACAGACCTCTGTTTTAAACTTACCAGTGTCTCTAAAACAAACACACACACATCTCAGTGAAAACAAGCATAACAACATTTACATGTCACACATCTTACTAGTAACACATTATTTGATCTTTAAACCTGTTGAAGGGGCATCAGTTGCTTAATAAATACTTGAAAAGAAAATGTGTGCTGTAGGTTTGCTCCTTGTATCATACATTTACTAGTGTTATGTGAAATCTCTGTAGGAGCTTATCATAATGTATACATTCTGGCCCATAGAGCCCTTTCAAAATTTACCTAGAGGAAATGTTCTCATTTATATTGTCTCTTTGTGCAGCGCCTCAGTTCAGCCTCTGTCTCTAAACCCACTCTGATCTGATTGCAAATTCAGAGAAAAACAGATATTTGTCAGTTTGGCTTGGAAATGTGTGAAATAGCTATCAGAACTGTTGTATTTTCTAATCATAAATTAATCAGGAAATAGTTTTTTGATGGACAGAGAAAGAACTACATTCATTTTTCTTTAAAACTGCAGTTGTTCTTCCCCCTTACAGACAAGTGGGTATCTATTGCTCTACATGGACATCACATGTAGAATCTACATGAATTGGGTGTATATTGCTCTTCTTTGAGTCTTTTATGGCAAGAAGTGCCTTATTTCTCCTTCTTCCTCCAGCTTCAAAAGAGTAAAGAGGCCTCTTAGATTAGTGGTGAACCATCTTCAATAATAAAATCGTAAATTCAGCTGGGTTTGATTAACAAAGCAATTAAAGTTTGGAAAGGATATGGGCAAAAAGGTACCTTAAAAAAAGAAAAACCGTAACATAAAGAAAGCGCAGTAAAACTAGTTTGATCCAGCCAGGCTCTTGCTGTAAATATGTGCTGTCAGGCTTCCAGGCTGATGGATGAGACTTCCTGACAGGTGGCCAACAATACTGTTACTGCCTGCCCTCACACCACACCGCAACGTTCCTCACTCCCACCAATTTCCAATGGGCTTCTAAGAAACTCAATGGGCACATCACAAGATTCAGGGAACCATGGCAACCCCACACAAAAGTCAGTATGCATCCCCCGACGGGCAACTACGCAATGCTAAGAGCATAATAAGTTCACATGACGCTGTTATGTTGGCTCACGTGGCCCGTGCCATCAATGAGGCTGGTGTCATATTTCAGGTAAAGGTGAGAGCGCTGTGGCATTTATTTGATATAGAGGAGGCAAATAGGTGTTAAAGGCACATACTGTAGATTATGGTGGAGGTAATAGCCATACAGCTTGATCCAGAGATCAAGCTGTAGAGAAGATCTAAATGTATGAGTATGATGATTTGTAAAGTGTGTTGAACACAAGCTGAGTTAGCAGGGTGACAGTGCTGCTGTATGTGCTGCATAATGCCGACACAGATTTGTCTGACACGTACCTATGGAAAGTGAGAGCAAGCTGACAAGTAGGCACAGCTATCACAGAGATCCACTGTCCACTCATGGAAAGTGATTGCTGTTGGATTTTATGTGTCAAAATCACAGCTACTCTGACATGAAGCCGTTTTCTATACAACCACATGTCAACTATTTTTGACCATATTGACAATTTTCCTTTGGAAGCTGAAAATTTGCGGCGTCTTTATTTTTGAGCTTCAGACGCCTCAGGGCGGTGTCTATTGGTCAATACCGATCGCCGATTGCTGACGCACATCAGCGGGGGTTCCCCGTCACGCTATCTGTAGATCAGTCACCTAATACGACCTGACAAGGAACATTTTAGGGTGTGGTAATCCACCAGAAGATTTACATCTACCCTGGCACCGCGAGCAAAGCTCCCCTTGGAAATATTATATTGCCCACCTCATGTAGACAGGAACATTGTGGTCTTGTTGATTTAATGAATTGAGTTGCACTCAAGCATCGCTCTTTATTCTCTTGAGAATCAATCCGGCTGACTTTTTGGACACAGAATGATGAACGTGTATTTTTTTCAATATTATTACCAATAAAAATCTAAAATGTTCAGTTGTATTTGAAGGATTTTATTTATATACATATATTTTATATATATTAGTCACAATCACGCTTGTGATTAATACACTTACTTTGACAACACTACTATATATAGATAACCGGGTAACCGGGTGCAATAAGATTTGTAATTCAGTATACAGGTATGCATGAAGGAAAACCACCTGTGTGAGTCATACTAAACTTTTATGTAATAAGTTAATGTATCTACTGCTGACATGATTTAAGCTCTGATTAATGTGGCATTAAAAGGTCAGTGGTGTCCTTCAGGCCGTAGCAGAAGCCAAAACGCTGTCTTCATCCCTCATCTTGACGTCACGCGTTTATTGCTTTACTCCATGTATTAACTTCCATGTTTTTCCATTGAGTCGCGTGCTATTTAACGGCCTGTCGTCAGTTAAGAGCTCTGTTTATCTTAAAACACACGCGGTGGATGAACTGGATTTGGGGGTGAATGAGCAGAGGATTTAAATGCCAAACAGTGCAGGTGTGATCTCAGGCAAGGTTAATGCTGGTTTCAGCCACCAGTCAAAGCAGCGAGAGCAGCAACAACAGACACAGCTGTAGCCTTGCTATTCCAGGACTGAGGACACCCGATACCGAGGGCTTCCAGTTTCAACTTCTTATAATAGGCTTGTTTGCATCCAACTGCACATTTGCCATGTGGCTCCGGCTTTGGCTCCTTGACTGCTGTCATAGTCTCACCCTCATTCTTCACCCTTGGCCTCCTCTAGTAGCACTTCACCAATATAAACAGCACCTAGTGTCCCCTCTGGTATCAACATTAGAAAGCCATTTATTATGCTTTTTTTTTTCTTGTTTCAAGCTTAAATTGTATGCAACAAACTTTTATGTGCTTGCTTTTATTAGTATTATTATTGATACTGATATTTTATTTTGTTAATTGTGTGATTTTGTGTGTCATTGTGTCTCATATTTATGGTTTTAATCTGTGTGCTTTTGTTAGTTTTCCTGCTGAATATGTGGAAACTTGTATTACTGCATGTGCAGGTTGTTTTATGACAAAATAAACAATTGGAATCACTAAACTCAAAATGGCATCACAATGAAAATTAACATTTAACACCTAACACTAGGTGTGTAGCAGAGAAGTTTTGTTTTGCATTATATGATCTTAAGTTTAATTTTACAGTGGTCGTAAAGCATCAAGCTCACAGATAAGACTGTGAACCATATAAAGTCATAATTTTTTACAGTTGCTGATTTTTGGTGCATGCTTTACAATTTGCCTTTTATTTAATTTAAAATGAGCTATTTATTTCATGCTTTTAAAAATGCTTTATGATTACTCTGGAGAATACGAATACAATACTCATCTCTGGCTATACTGTACATACTAATTATTTTCCAGTAATAGAAAATGTACAATAGGCTGTGTTTTTCATCATCACATCACATTCATCACAGTTACTAACATTTAAATGCTGAAACTTGTAAACTAGTTTTCTCAGACACAGGTGCATGTACTTGACTGGACACACTAACCTGCTGAGGGCCTCCATGGTATCACAGAGGCTGGCATCAGGGGGGTTGCTATCTGGGGCGTCTTTGTGAGCCAAAGGCACTGGACCTGTCTCCATCGCCTCTGGGCTGGTGCTCCTCAGCTCTGAGGTCATGGGCAAAACTATCGGTATGGACAGAGGCCTTGCTTGGGCCGGTCGAGTGGAGCGGCCGGGCTGAACCGTGACTTGAGGCATCCCGTCACTCTTCCCATTCCTCACCTGTTTTACACAGCGAGAGAAAGAGAGCGAGAGAGAGAGAACAGGCAGCAGGTTAGTCCAGTGACAAGAAATATGAGACAGCATAGGAGGTAAATGATACACTGCTGCATACATGTCTTCACTATTAAGCTAATACAACTTCATACTGCAAACAAACACTCAGAAACACACAAGCAGGAGCTTTCAACCTTTGCTCAGTTTACTATAAAACATGCATTTGCCTCAGATCTTCTGGCAAGGCAATAAAATAACCACAAAAGAGATGAGGTAGGAAAAAAAAGAGGTGAGCTTGTAAAAGGGTAAGGTTAGACTGATGTTTGTCTTACCGTGCTGACCCCGAGTGGGTGTAAACAGCAGGAACCATTGACTGTTGTGTAGGAGAAGAACCTTAACCTAACTACAGCCATATTGGGAGCAGTACCCTTCTGCATTATTACAGTTTCAACCTGACAGAGGTGTTAAAAAACAAAAGACCTTTTCTCTTAGTATAGTTGTCTACAGGCTCATGTACTGAGGCCAAATCACTGCCTGATTGTCCCAAACGCAGTACAAAATGGGTCTGATGCCAACAGCTTAAATATTGATTATAGTCAAAACACCCAATGCTAAAAAAAGCCTTGTTGGTTCAACTAAAAGGCTTTTTTTCTTTACACCAAATTATCAATGGAACGTTTCCATTTGGGGTTTTACTTAATGGGTTAATCTAAAATCTATGGATGCAACCTCCATTTAGGCATTTAGCCAGTGATGCACTTAATGGGTGAATCTTTGGGAAAATAATTAGCTCCACAAACTTCTTAGTAGAACCTGGTATGGATTTTGCCCCTAAGGGTTTTGTAACTGATTTCAGGTAAATTTGTCTTTGACAGAAACCCACAGAGGACAAGAAACATATTAACTTTAACCACAGACAGGTGCCCATCCTTAAATCCAGGTAGAAAAGCGTGTTGTGACAATAAACATCCACGTGTTGGGGATCTCTTGATGTCGTCTGGGTTGGTCTGTCTTTTTTGTGCGTTATTTGTGTCTTTGTTGTTATGATCATGTGTTTTGAACAATTGAAAACTGTAAATTTAAAAAAATGGTAAATTTCTACCAAATTAAATAATAAAAAATGGAAAACCTCACATTTGTACAATCACCTGAATCCAAATTAGAGTCTCCAATTGGAACTGAAATTCTTCACACATTCAGTACTCACCATGGCAAATTAAAACTATTTCAAATTTCTTTCACTCATTTGGATTTCTTACACTTGTTAGACCTCTAAAGTTTCATCTTCCCACATTTACATCTACAGTGTAATAATTCTCACTAGAAATATGGGAGGCATTACAAAACTGTCAGGCACACTACTCCTACCAGTGGACTATAAATTGACTAGTAAAGCCATGGAAGTAAGTCATGGAAAATCCCATCAGTCAGAGCCTAAAGAAATCAAACTCAGTGTTAACAACTAACCCATTACATGAGCCCCATCCCTGAGTTTCTGTCTATGCATTAAAAAAAGCTCAAACAGAGTAACAACAAGTTAGAGCTAAATAGGCCGGATGGAAAACAAGCCTGACAGACGGAAATGAGGATATGACCTGGTTTCTAAATCATGGATTAGCTAATAATTTGAAGGTTTGTAACTCAAACCTTTAACTCAACTCCTTTAACTGTAACTCAACTTTAAATCTCAAAACACTGACAAAAAAAGCTAGAAACAAATTTGAAGTATTTGAACTGATACAGGGCGACACGGCGGTGCAGTGGTTAGCGCTGTTGGCGCTGTTAGCGCTGTTGCCTCACAGCAAGAAGGTCGCAGGTTCAAGACCTCCTTGAACCACACAGAAAGGTCCCAGACCCAGGGACCTTTCTGTGTGGAGTTTGCATGTTCTCCCCGTGTCTGTGTGGGTTTTCACCGGGTACTCCGGCTTCCTCCCACAGTCCAAAAACATGCTCAGGTTAATTGGAGACTCTAAATTGCCTGTAGGTGTGAGTGTGTGAGTGAATGGTGTGTGTGCCCCACGATTGGCTGGCGACCATCTGGGGTGTATCCCTGCCTCTCGCTGTAACGTGCTGGGATAGGCTCCAGCAGACCCTGCGACCCTAATGAGGAATAAGCAGGTATAGAAGGTGACTGACTGATTGAACTGATACACTACAGTGAAAAAAAAACTGAAACAAGCTTATGTCCCCTGATCTCGATTCACCGACTGCTGACGACTCAGTTCTCAGCTGGACCTTGCAACCTGAGCCTCTCTTGTAGAAAGTATTCAAGTCAGTCATTTTCTATACCTGCTTATTCCTCATTAGGGTCCCAGGGGTCTGCTGGAGCCAATCCCAGCGTGTTACGGCGAGAGGCAGGGATACACCCCAGATGGTCGCCAGCCAATCGTGGGCACACACAACATTCACTCACACACTCACACCTACGGGGAATTTAGAGTCTCCAATTAACCTCAGCATGTTCTTAGACTGTGGGAGGAAGCCGGAGTACCCGGTGAAAACCCACGCAGACACGGGGAGAACTCCACACAGAAAGGTCCCAGACCCAGGACCAAGGAGGTCTTGAACCTGCGACCTTCTTGCTGTGAGGCAACAGCACTAACCCCTGCGCCACTGTGTCACCCTGGTTGTACCACAAATATATAATTATGTGTGTGTGTGTGTGTGTGCGTGCGTGTATTCAACAAAACACAAGTTCCCCTCACATGCTTTTTAATGACAGGTGCATCATAAATCAAACCGATACAACTGACAGGTTTAGGGTTCTAACCTTATGTGTGTGTGTGTGTGTGTGTGTGTGTGTGTGTGTGTGTGTGTGTGTATGTGTGTGTGTGTGTGTGTGTGTGTGTGTGTGTGTGTGTGTACGTGTGTGTGTGTGTGTGTGTGTGTGTGTGTGTACGTGTGTGTGTGTGTGTGTGAACACCTCTGCTTTACAGCACAAAACATGGAGTATTACAACCAATTCAAATTTTAGTTTTAATTGCATTCTGCAGAGATGGCAGCTTCAGGGCCAAATATCTGGATTGTTTGGCCTTGAGAGTGAAACAGGTTTTTATTGACGGATTCTCTACATCTGTTTGAGATATGTAGATATAAAAGTTAATATGTACAGCTGTGAATATTACCTGATGATTTATTAAGGAGGTAAAGCAGTATGTGTAAAGGCCATTTACGTTTTCATGGGAGTGAGAGCCTCTAGGATTCAGAATTATTCATAATATGGTTACTGTTACTGGTTCAAAAGGCTCCTTTTCCCCTGATATTATTTGTTGACCATGGACAGCTACTGTCTTAGATTTAAATAACTTCAGGCATTTAAAAACATTCATAACTTTGACAGAGCTGCAAGCTGAATATGTTTTGCTGAGAGCTGATGGAAGCAAAAATGCTTGATCAGCTGAAGTGTTTCCTTTCTTTGAGCTCATCCTGCTGTCAGTCAGTATTTATTTCATCTCTGTGGTGACACTGGTGTTGATATTCACGCTACATTCATGGGTATCAGATCTTTCTTTGGAGCTAAACTTCAAACAAATGCAGCACAGTCATTTCAGAAATTGAATTCCAATCACATCTATGAACAAATGGGTTTTTTCTGTTTTTTCTAATAAAACCAACCTAAAAATCGCAGCTGGGAGAGGATAGAGCATACCATAGCCCGCGCTCGCCGCTCAGTGCAAATAAGTGCGTTGTTGTTTCCTACAGCAAATTGCTTTTATCAAATCACATCATGTGACTGAGCAGCGAGGTCACATGCATCAGAGGCTGTCTGAGAGATGACCTCAGGCTAATCACAACCAAGGAAATACAGCCGATAAGAAAGCAGGAAAAGTATTTAATACAAAGGGTGAGAAATAGACTGTAGTAAAGCACTAAGTCAAGCCCATAAACGAAAAAACAATTAATCACTCTTAACGGAAGTGTTCTCCGTACCTGCTTTTTCCGAGGTGCTGGCTTTGGAGTGTTAATGGAGGATTTGGTCTCATCTTCATCTGCATTTTTTGATGGGTTTTTAAGTCCAGTCTGGAAAAAAAATAGAAAATAAGAAAATTAAGATTTAAGAATGTATTTACTGTGGCAACCAGTAAACAAACAAGAAGATATAATATGGTCAAGCTGCAAGACAATCCTAAATGATTGTTGACATCTTATATGAATATGACAGTTCTTGTGAAAATAATATACATTATAATATAATAATTGTTCAATCTACAGTAATGCTGCAGTGCATTTGATGTTTCTGAAGCTGTGTAACCTCTGTATCTTCTGAGCAATTTCAGTTGTATACTATTAAAAAGGTCATCTACTCGCACCCAATGACCTCAAATACCACGCTGGGCAGTATACGCAAGTCAGCTGACACTGATAACATCTTTAAATCTCAAACAGAAATGGCTTTGGTTTTATAAAAACAGCTTTTCCAAAACATACCCATGTTATGTTAAGCACGTGACACAGATCATCACATGATTGGTGTTAAAAGGACTATGCAAGGGAATTTGAAGGGCTGGTAAAGTTCGTCCCTGGAATGTCAAGCATAAACAAACACAGCTTCACAGCATACACGCTCCCGACAAAAGGATTTCACAACAGGTACATGCAGGAGCACTTGCACGGAAACAAAAGGCGCACACATGCAGGTGTCCTGATGAAAAACACACATACACACACACACACACACAGCAGAGGACGCACCTTTATTCTGGGAAGTGGTGTGAGTGTCTTTGCGTTGAGGTGGCTGGGTGACTCCTTTGTGTCTGAGTCCGTCACATGCGCTTCCTGAACGAGGACCAGAACGAGGACACGGGCATACTTTGTAATCTACAACCTCCATACAGTAGCGTAACAAAGGCAGCAACAAATGATACTAAATAAAGTTCAGGGAGCTTTGTTCTCCAGTGGTTGCAGCCTCATACACAGGAGTGATGTGTCATTTTAAAAAGACATATATATATATATATATATATATATATATATATATATATATATATATATATATATATATATGTGTGTGTGTGTTTTTCCACTGAGCACCGTAGCAACAGGGTCCAGAATAGATTTACACATGCACTCGCATAAACACCTTCTGCACATCAGCATTTTATGAGAGAAGAAAAAAACCTCAGTGGTGATTGCACGTACATTGTTCACAGGCTTCAGGAGGCAGGTCAAAGGGCAAAGTGGACTGCCTCAGAGTGTGCAAACCTGCACATATGCATACGTGCGAATGTTTTTTTGTTTACGGTTACATGTTTATGTGTAAGATGATTCTGACTGAGGGCTTTCCTGCAAGGCTTCATATAGCAATGCTCCTACAGGCATTTGAAGCACAGAACATACATTAGCGGCTGGAGACAAACATGACACTGTGTCATTAACGTGTTTCCAGATTTGGTTTTACCTCTGCTAGGAATCTGGGCCGTTGGAGTTTATGAGCTCAAGTTGCGTGTACTTGCTTAATCGCTCGATTTATTAACAACGACAGCATGCTGCGTTTTATGTTTTCTGCGTGGCAAGCATGGTGTCACATGGGAACCCGACCCCGCGCTGGAGGGATTCACCTGAGAACGGAAGCGAGGGGCCAAGTGCAAAGGGAACCAAATGCTGTGGTCATAGCCCGGCCGGGCATCAGGTGGCCCATGTCACGTTTCGTGCCAATACTACAGTCATCAATCAAGAATCACGACATCCATAGACTGTGGTGACAGCTGTGGTTTTGCAGTATCACTAGCAGCAGCGAATATTCCTCACTTTGCACTTTCTGAAAGTGGGTTGGGATGCACATCAATTTATTGTAACTCAATGTGTCATTTTATTGAATTCTTGAATAAGGATGACTCCAAGGTCCTGAAGAAAGTAAGATTTTAAGAGTTTTTTTGACTCTGTCAGATCATCTGAATCTTATCTGTCACAAAACTGGAAACAGGGTGTTTTGTCTTAGTTGCTGTCCTGGAGATACACATTTTTCACAGGACAGAAACCCTCATGTTATGAAATGAATACAATTTGTTAAATAATTGTATTCATTTGTATTCAGAACAGTTGATTGCATTAATGACATGTTTTCATAATTTTCATCATGTTTTCATTTTTTAATGAAAACCCTTATTTTGTGAGAAAAGGTGAATTTCTAACATTTTGGCTTTCCCATTGCATTCCTCTATATTATTGTCTCAATTAAACAGAATTTTTTGTTAATGTTATTTCATGGAATTTACCATCATAAAACAGAATCACATGACATTATATAATGGACGAGGGATGATTTGTTGCTTGATTTGTTATTCCTACATGTTCATGTTCCTAAGGAGGCTGCCGCCTGGAGGTGCCATGAAAAACCGACAGAGCAGAGAAACCAGATAATCAATAAAGATGTCAGGTGTCTGAGCAGCAAACATCAACCAACAACCTGAGATCAATAGGTGAATCAGATTTAGCTTGACATTATATAAGTCTGTATTTATAATCTATCACTCTTCAAAGTGAATGGCAGTGGGTGAGGTCACGGACCACAGAGGTGGAACTCATGCTGTTTAAGGATGTGACGTGACATGTTTGATGTCTTTCCGGTTGTGCTTCATTGCATGGACCTATTTATATAAACATCTGGTGTCCCTATAGGTAAATACAGACCTTGCGAAAGACAAGGGTTGACTGCTCCTCTGTGCATCCGCCTGTGTTTGTGTCAGTCTCGAAGATGTTGCTGTAGTTCTGGATGAGCTTTACCATGATCTTGTTACAGATATTTTGGTCCTTCAGTGCTTCAGAACTAGGAGCCACGCTGAGAAAGAGAAAGAGAGAGAGAGAAAAATTAAAGCCCAGTGATCAGATTTAAGCAAAATTCTTTTAACGTGACATTTTGGTATTTGTGGTTCAACAGTCATTTTCATAAGTGAATTGAAGAGTTTGTCATCAGCTGAATGCAGTCGCCCGGTGCTGGAGTTGTTTCTGAACAGCTGTCTGAGAGATGTACACTGTGCTGTAGGCTGAACCGTGGATCTAATTATGTAACCTCAACACACAAACACACAAGTACAGTACAGCGCTGATGCAGAGAACAGGTTGTACAGTTTGAAAGAGGATCCATGATGGTTTATTATCGGAGATGCCCACCAGCTGGAGAACAGTAAAGCTGGAAGTCTTTGGGAAATGTACGTGTGTCTGATGAAAATAGACTAATGAGAAAAAGGGTCCTGAGCTCAGCAGCAGAAACACATGAAGCCACTGATCACATGTCTTATTTATGAACATCATACTCACATTTGAAGATACATCAATGAGGTCAGAGCATTTCTTTTATATGGCGCCTACAGAGAGTGACTTCTATATATCAGACTTTAAAGAGTTAAACGTCCTAAAACCAACAATAATGCACATGAATTAACATATTTCAATCACTTTTAAACAACATATGAGCTCAATCAGTTATTTATTGATTATAGGCAGAGGACCTTCATGAACAAGCTCTGGATTCCAGGAATAAGTAAGCTTTACGCTGTAGCACCACCTCCTGGCAAAAGATTTCGATCAAGACAGAAACCAGAACACAACTTCAAACTTAAAGGTCTTTTTTTCCATTTTAAAAACACAGGCCAAACTATCTGTTCTGTTTTAAGTCAAAATGTTATGAGACAAATGCTTCAAAAACAGCTAAAATGTCTTCATGAATTTGACTTGTGGTTCAACATGTACTACATGTTTTTAAAGTGATAGTACAGTACACTCTACCCCTCCTACCGCTCTGAAAATATGAAACCGATGTTGAATATCTGACTCAACAACTAAGTAGGGGAAAGGTCCCGCAGCATCAGTTATCACGAACGTCTGTCTGCTTTTTCAGGGTTGTTTATTAAAGGCTGCAACAAACAACTTCAGTAAAAGGTCAACGTGAAGACACCAAACCTGTTAAAACATTTAAAAATGTGACTTATATTCTTCAAGCATATGAACATTTTTAAACTTTAGCTTGAATAATTGGTTATCTATCTATCTGTCTGTCTATCTATCTATCTATCTATCTATCTATCTATCTATCTATCTATCTATATATCTATCTATCTATCTATCTATCTATCTATCTATCTATCTATCTATCTATGAACCGTGAGTGTGATTTTTTAACATTGACATTAGTCAATCTAACATTAGTCTGTAATTTATTTTTATCTCACCTTATTTAGCTGGTTAGTTCTGACCAAAAAGTTTGACTTCCAGTCCTTTCACTAAGGATTTAAAAACATTAAACGTGACTAGGTTTTTAGGTCAACATTCAGTCTGTAGATTGTTCCAAAAGAAAGATGCTGATAACCTGAAAGTTTTCTACATCAGATGAGCAAAGGTTGAGCAACAAACCAACATGCAGGCCAGCGTGTGTTTAAAGCTGTTTAGCTGGCCTTAGAATATATAGAGAATAAGAATTTAAAATAAGTACAATGGTGAGTAAGGAATCCACAGGAATGAATCTCAATGCACCATGACATACTCTGTCTATCTATGTTACAGTTTTTCTCAATTGGTTTAGTACATTTCTCACATCAGAATTGAAATTCTCAAAAGTTCTTGTTCAATTGTCACATCCTCATGCCATTTGTGCAGATGAAAAAGGCAGTTTCTCATTGCATTGAACAAATTGCAAATGCTTTTGTCCATGCAAATGATTGTGTACAATTCTCAGTTTTTTCGTACATTATCAATTGCTTTTGTCATGCTAATCAAAATGCTTTGTTATAGGACTCTATCAAATAGTCTCTTTCCCCAAAACATTTAGGCTATAGTTCATCATATAAGTCTTCACATGCAAAATGATTTACCAAGCCATCATAACATGTCAAGCATATAAACATTTCCATAAGACATTTGTCTGTAAATATGATCTAAATTGGTAAATTCCTCCCAGGTGAATCTCTCTGTCTCTAATGAAAAGAGTTGATCAACCAATGATCAACAGTTTTCTGAATTACCTCAATGGAGCATCTCATGAACAATCTACTAGGGAGTATATCGGTAACCAGAGCACAATAGAAAGTTACAATGTCTGACAATGGAAGGACAACAGCCAAGAAGAAGGAGAGGAAGAGGGGTGAGGCTGCGTGGTGGAGGAGTAGGAAGAGGAAGAGGCAGAAGAAGCGGACACATGTGCTGAATTACATGGAGTTTACTGTATCAATCTGACAAAGCACAGAAGACAGGGTCAAAACCTTATTGGACACCGAGTCACCATTGATGTACCAGGCCAAAGGGGTGGCAACATAACTATGTGTGCCGCAATATCAGATAACATTCCACCGATGGGTCCATACAACTCTGAACGTCTAATAGCATTCCTAGACACTTTGTACAGGGATCATATCCTAGGTGGCCCAGCCAAGAATATAGCCCAGCCCAAATATGCAATAATATGGGACAATGTAAGCTTCCACAAGTCAAACCTAGTAAGGCAGTGGTATGCAAACCTAATTTATAATATTATTATTATAATAATCATTTTTCTCAGCCTGGAGGTGGAAGGTGTATGACTGAGAGCCACACACACAAGTGACCCTTCTGGCTGCAATGGATGCAGCATGCCAAGACATTACTGTAGATTCCTGCAGAGCATGGATTAGGCATGCAAGAAGATACTACCCACGCTGCCTTGCACGGGAGGACATCAGGTGTGACGTGGATGAGAATTTGTGGCCTAACAGACAGGAACGGGAAGAAGCTGAAGATCAGGATTGAGATTAGAATTTGGGGAGTTGTTCATATTTTTTTGTTTACTTACTGTATGACCTATGTTTATATTTTTGACCTATGTTTACTTACGTATTGTATTCCACCTTTGTTATGTGCAGTGGTGTCTTTTTTTTTCTTTACGCACTGCAATGTCAATGTTTGCCAATAAAGAAGTCATTCTGTAAATGTGAATCTTGTCTTTTCCAATCAGTCTTACACATATACATTATATGAGGTCAAATGTACACTTGTCATCACACCTAAACCACATTTTACATCAACATGTCCCTTCAAAGTGCACTATTCAATTGCCAACATGACTAATGAATTTGACTGTCTTATCCGTACACAATGACACAATGATTAAACATTCTGATGGCACTGACAAGTATATTGACACAAAAACTTGCTTTTGAGGGATGGACTAAGGATTTTGAGCAAGAGACTGGCTTTTGCAGGTGATCCACAGTGTTTTGCTATTTGTTCAAACTGTTTTGAGAAATGCACTTGATCTTCTTCAAATTGCAAGAATGATTCGAAAAATGTACCAAAGTGATAGAGAAAAACTGTAACATGATAAAAACCCCAAGTTAAAAGGGAATTAAAAGAGAAGTCTGTGCTCTACAGTGTTCTAGCATCTTTCAGCTCCTTGTTTCAGCTCCTATTTTTCATTTTACGTAAGAAGGTTTGGGTTCAGTCTCAGCTGTCATCGGTTTTGTTTGTGGCTGCAGTACTTGTTCAGCACCAAATGACAGACAGAGAAAGTTAATGGGACATAATGATATAATAAATTATGCATTGTAGAATGACCATTTTCTTAAAGACAAAAATTGTATTTCCTATCATTTCAATCTTTTCACCCATCACATTCTGAGACTATCCTTAAAATAGATGAGTTTCAAAACTCCAGCAGCACATGTAGTATGAAGAACAACAAATATGTTTCAGGATCCCACAGCAAAGTTGTTCTTTATACTATGTTGCTAAATTTGGAACTTTTCAGACCTTTTTCCATCTCGATGCAGCTTGGAAGTAGGTGAAGTTGCACCAGAAATCCTTAAAAATAGTAAACAGATAAGAGAAAAAATATGTTTATTTAGAGATCTGGCTCTATATTTATGGTTTTGGAGATTTATATGTGATGTATTTTAGCATATTTGTGTATTTATTAGTGCATAAATGGAAAATATGCTTAATGAACATTGGGTGAGTGGATAAAATGTGAGCAGAAAGATGGAGTGAAGTCCACAGAGACAAAGTCAGACTCACTGGAAGACACTGGGTCCGAACACAGTGGCGAGGTTTAGAGCTGTCATGCGGTTTTCTCTGTGGTTGCCCTCCACAAGGGTGAGGAAGTGGCAGAGGTAGCGGAGGAGGCCGTGGTGGACGTCTGGAAGCTTCTGGATCAGGTCTCTCATTTCTGTCCAGGAGCCATCGTCACCGCACTCTACAGACGCACAAAAAGACGTGAGAGCAGGTCAAAGGTTAAGATGCGACAAACACTGAAATGTTCGACTCACTCTGGAGGAAAGTTTCTCCAGTGCTTGAAGCAGCTTTTATTAAATGTCTTTTTAAATCACAATTAAATGACCAAGGATCAAATGGCCAGAGTTGATTGACAGGAACAAGTGGCCTTCACCAAATGGGAAACAACTTTCACAAACAACTAGTTTTGCAGTTGTTTGTGCAGCAGGCAGGGACAGCTCCATCCATCTGCTCTGTGTAACATTGAATTTTTGAGTTGTGGTGACTAGTGAGACGTGAGCATTAGAGTACAGAGCCTGAAAATATGTTGATGCTATTACTCTGGAAATATAATTGGGTCAGAGTTGGATAAACGGATATGGCCACTGATCCCCAGTGACGCGCCTGTGTGCATGTGTGGATACGCGGGTATGTGTGTGTGTGTGTGTAGGAGAGGAGGGAACAATGGCAGCTGAGTAATATTCAGATTGTGTGTGTGCATCAGGGGGTGAGCCTTTGTTTTGAGCTGACTATAATTTTACAGGTTAATGTGTTGGAAAAATGCCACCAACTCACAAATGACAAATGAGTGTAAATAGAGGCGTAGACAAAAAGGATGCACATGAAGTGAGATCTCATCAGAGAGCCAGATAATCAGAGGATTACACACTGTAGGATATGACACATTTAACAAACCAAAAATATAAATAATTTACAGTAATATTTTACAATTGTTGCAATTTTTTTGTTACAAATAAGCATAAATCTATCTATAAAAGCACGTGTGTCTGTGGCTCACCTATCTCTCTGACTGTTTGACAAATCGACCTCAGCTTTTAGATGTAGCTTGGCATGCATGGCATGATGGTATATGTTTTTTTTGTGGATTTTTTTATCATTATTATTATCATTAAAAGTTAAGATCCCTTGTGTGCTGTGGTGGTGTAGGGGTAGAGCGCTTGCCATATAGAGCTTTTTTTCTTCAGCAGTTGACCCTGGTTTGAGTGCATGTCTTCCCCTTCTCTCTCTCCTATTACTCCCTGCCTGGCTACTATATAATAAAGGTGTTTATGCCACTAACAAATACACATATATACAGTACAGGCCAAAAGTTTAGACACTCCTTCTCATTCAATGTGTTTTCTTTATTTTCATGACTATTTACATTGGAGATGAAGGCATCAAAACTATGAATGAACACGTGGAGATATGGACTTAACAAAAAAGATGAAATAACATAAAGGTGAAAACATAAAGGTTTTATATTCTAGTTTCTTCAAAATATCCACCATTTGCTCTGATTGCTGCTTTGCACACTCTTGGCATGCTCTTGATGAGTTCAAGAGGTAGTCACCTGAAATGGTTTTCACTTCATAGTTTTGCCTTATCAGGGTTAATTAGTGGAATTTCTTGCTTTATCAATCAGAGCAAAGGGTTAAGTTAAGTAAATAACTCCACCTGTGTTCATTCATAGTTTTGATGCCTTCATCTACAATGTAAATAGTCATGAAAATAAAGAAAGCACATTGAATAGAAGGTATGTCCAAACTTTTGGCCTGTACTGTACATATAACAGTAGCATGCTCATGTTGTTATACTATACAGGAAAAGTATGAAGTAAGATATTTATGATATTTATTCATGATATGGCCTATCAAAACTATTTCATAACCAATATTTAGTTCAACATCAGTCAGTCAGTCAGTCAGTCATTTTCTATACCTGCTTATTCTTCATTAGGGTCGCAGGGGTCTGCTGGAGCCTATCCCAGCGCGTTACGGCGAGAGGCAGGGATACACCCCAGATGGTCGCCAGCCAATCGTGGGGCACACACACCATTCACTCACACACTCACACCTACGGGCAATTTAGAGTCTCCAATTAACCTGAGCATGTTTTTGGACTGTGGGAGGAAGCCGGAGTACCCGGTGAAAACCCACACAGACACGGGGAGAACATGCAAACTCCACACAGAAAGGCCCTTCTTGCTGTGAGGCAACAGCGCTAACCCCTGCGCCACCGTGTCACCCTAGTTCAACATCAGAACATTTAAAATAAATTGTAGTCTTTTTCTTACAATAATGATATTTGCATGCTCCTTGTCTTGATGTATGTCCATGTCTTACCCAATTTACAATTTGTCTATTTAGCCTGAAAAATCATGAAAAATCTACTTAAGCCTCCACTTTTCTATAGGAATACATACTTCCTATCGGTACTGCACTAGTAAATAAAATTAAACGGACACATTGGAAAATGTCAACATGAAAGTCGTACGGCACATAATCTTAACTAATAGGTGTTTGTATGTGCTGACCGTGTCTACTGCCACGTAGACTGCCACATATCACGTAGTTATCCTGATGTTAACATGCATTGGGTGTCTGTGCTGTGGGCCATGTTGGAATCAATAAGCATTCCTTTATGGAAATATTGATATTTATTTATGTTTTCTGCATACGGGTGATGATGGACGTTGATCTTCAATGTGCTGCACCAACTAATCCTTTTATCCATTAACTGTTTTTTAGTTGAAATTGTATTATATAACATGATAATACAATTATCATGTTTTTTATCATGATAATTATCATGTCTTCTTCCACATGTTTTGTGAAAGAAGATTACTGTAGTGTGTTTGTTTAAGCATTTCTAAACTCAAGATGAACCTTTAGTCACTGCAAGTGTGTATTCAGACACAGGAATCATACTTTTTTGTCTTTAGTTAAAAGGTTACACAAGTTCTATAAGTACTGTGTCTAGTGCTGATAACAAAAACTAATTAGCCAATTTTATTACACGTTAAACCTATTTTCACTTAAATAATGCAATAAAAGCAGATCATTAGCCCTATTGTTTACATATTATCTGTTTAGTCAAAGGTACTGTAGTCTTCTATATTTAAGCTATGCAGACGAGAAAAATCCTCGTGTGATATTGCTTTAGGATGATATCGAGAATCTGGACTTTGGAACAGCATAAACATATTTTGCTTTGACAAGCAAAATTTTAGCCATCGCAAGCTAGTTGTTAATTAACGATGTTCCTGGTGCGGATACAGTTCAGGACTGCAAATAATGATTATTTTGATTAGTCAGTCAGTCATTTTCTATACCTGCTTATTCCTCATTAGGGTCGCAGGGGTCTGCTGGAGCCTATCCCAGCGCGTTACGGCGAGAGGCAGGGATACACCCCAGATGGTCGCCAGCCAATCGTAGGGCACACACACCATTCACTCACACACTCACACCTACAGGCAATTTAGAGTCACCAATTAACCTCAGCATGTTTTTGGACTGTGGGAGGAAGCCGGAGTACCCGGTGAAAACCCACGCAGACACGGGGAGAACATGCAAACTCCACACAGAAAGGTCCCAGACCCCGGACCAAGGAGGTCTTGAACCTGCGACCTTCTTGCTGTGAGGCAACAGCGCTAACCCCTGCGCCACCGTGTCGCCCTATTTTGATTAGTAATAAATCAAATGATTTTTCACTTAAAATATATTGACAACATCCATTACTTCTTCCCAGAGGTCGATGTAATATCTACAAACTGCTCTTTGTGTCAGACTTAAGTGTTGCAGTAAATTTACAATGATAATAAAGGGACATTATCTTGCCATTGTCAGAGGTGTGAAATGTCACACGGATGCAACTTGTAAGGTGCCCTTCCCAGTAATGTTCTGGCTTGCATTCACACAGTACCCTTCCCTGCAGATTCCATGTTAATATCACTAGCTTTTGATGTGGGGAAATTGCCAAACCAGATTTCTCCCCCTCAAAACACTCTGGCTCACATTCACACATTACTCCTAACAGGAAACTTGCTGGAACATTTGTGGGATGTGGGGTTATACTTGTGAATGGGGCTTTAATGGCTAATGTTCAACCAGGTTTCAGCAACAACACAGAGGAGGTCAGACTACAACATAATGAGTGGGTGGTCTTATTTCACAGTTTGTCTATTATAACGGACAACAGAGATCTATTTACACACAACAAGCACTGGAAAAGTTCAATATAATTATATGCGTCTCATGGTCATGTAGGCCCCTACCTCTGATTCACTGTTCATGTTATCGTGTATTGACGTCTGACACTTCAACTTATATCTTGTGAATCTGTGTTTTTTCATAGCCAGTGAGAATACTGCCAAACACCAGCAAGTAGGCCATTTTACAGAGTGCACCAAAACCTTTTCATTCAGCAGTTATGGTCAGAAAGCGGTTTTCTAAATCACTGTTTGGCCTGAAGCCCAGAAAAACAGGCTGATATTTATGAGGTCTACAAGGACAAATAGGAATATGGGAGCCAGAACTTCAACGCTTCTCCCATCAAAGAGATTAAACCTCATGATGGAGGAGAGCAGGGAGGAAGCACGGATGCCATCACCTGCCAAACAACTTTGACCTTTTATGACCTCCAACATTATTGACAGAAATATGACATGATCAATTTGCACACACGCACACACCTAACTCAGCAGTGCCTTTTTATGCACTGCCTGCTGCAGACAACTGCAATGGTAGTGTAGTACATTTCACCTCCTAAAGATAGCACTGCTGATCGTCCAGTGGGAGACGTGACCCAGATATTCATGGTGAGGGTATTAATATCACAATGTGAATTTGGTAAGTTGTTAAGGAGAAGTGTCACATGATGGTTGTAAATCGTCTTGTGAAGCCTCAACGATATTGGCTTCACAAGCAGATAAACGGACGGGAACCAGGACATAAAGGAGAGGTTGTACCAAAGAGAAACATCCTGTCCTTTCTCTTACCTTGGTGATGGCGTATAAGCGCCTGTTGGACTATTGGGTCCACGAGTCCCTGAGGGAGGTCCCGGAGATATTGTTTGAGCAAGCTGGCCACCGTACATGTATCAGACTCAGAGGACAAGTCCACATCCTCACAGCTCTCCAGCCGCTGTTTCAGGATCTCCACAGCACGGACGTTCCCATTCACTCTAAACAGTCCCTCCTGATGCAGGCCTGGAGGAAAGTCAGAGAAACACTTAACACTCAACATTTAGTTACAGTTCCGTCTCCAGCAGATCTTTCAATTACTCAATATTGCTAATAATATTGCTCACAAGGAATGTGATTGAGACCGGACCCTAAAATGAACTTTTCTTTTTATTTTGTTTTCCAGAGAGCCTGAACAATAATTTGATTATTAATATGAGTTTTGTTTATTCTTTCAGTAGACTAGGCAATGATGTCAGTATGTCCTCAGTATCTAAAAAAAACACCTTACTGTGCTTTACCAACACTTAAGTCATTTCAAGATATCAGTGCTTTGCTATCACTGGCCTTGTCCTTTCCAATAGAAATATACACTGTTCAAAAGTGTGGGGTGACTTAAAAATGTCATTATTTTTGAAAGAAAAGCACTGCTTCATTCAATGAAGATAACTTTAAACTTATCAGAAATACATGCTATATGTTACTAATGTGGTAAATTACTATTCTAGCTGCAAAGTCTGGTTTTTGATGCAATATATATAGAGGCCCATTTCCAGCAAGTATCACTCCAGTTTTCTAATGGTACAATGTGTTTGCTCATTGTGTCAGAAGGAGAATATAACTGCATTCTCTATTCATTTTACAACTCATGGTGGTAAATAAAAGTGTTAAAAATAAAATAATAAAAGTGACTTTTCATAGAAAATACTAAATTGCCTGGGTGACCTCAAACTTTTGAACCGTAGTGTACATAGATAAGATCTAATTATAATTCTCATATCTTGAAATTTGCAGTGCATGCAAAACATCCCTAATGAAAGGAACACATGCTGATTTTAATGAGCCTATGGCTTTTCTGCTGCACCAACCCTCCGGACAAACTTGCCTGTTGTTTCTTATACAAGTTTGAATTATGGAGTGTAAATACATTGCACTTGGTTTCGGTCTTCAACAATCTATGTCAATATTAAGGTTTTAAAGACTGAGGATGCTTTAGATAGGTATCATGTGTCAATAATGATATTTAGCTGACACTGTATCAGCCTAATAGACTTTTTTATGGCAGCCATATTAACATTAAATAGTAGATAAACACAGGTACTAGTGATACCAATGAAGGTTCTATTCAGGTCCTGAACAGAGCCAGGCTTGTGTTTTGCCATTTAAGTTTGAACAGGTGAGATGCAGGTGAGCAAATTGGTAAAGACAAACTGTAATGAGAAAGTGTGCTAAATGATAAAGCTAGTGTTTAGATTTTTGCAAAAATGAAATTTACAATGATATGTGAATGAGAGCAATGGAATTGTGTTCAGTTACTCACTTTATTATAGTTCATATTCACTCCAGAAGTCTGGCATTATGAAATCAAATAAACACTAACATTATACTGACATCTAATGGTAAAACAGCAGAACTACAGAAAATAATAATACAATAGTTCAAGTACCATACAGATGTATGTTCAAGTTTCAGCTTTTTACAGATCCTGCCAGGGTTTTCATTCTGGACGATTGGACCTCTACTCAGGTTGATGCTGGGTTGGGGCTCTACTGGGAATTATGTCACCAAACTTCATGTATACTTTAAAACTTATAGTAGTATATTTGTCCCAGCTTAAAGGGTAGGTTTACAATTTTTCAAGTCCATCTTAAAATAGTCAGGTCCTCAAATTGACAGTGAAAGAGGTTCTCCCTACTATAATTATTCCTCTGGTTAATTTCAAATGTATTTTTATGTAAGAAAGGGAGGCAAAACATTGATATATCAATGGATAGAAAAAAATTGTCCTTTTACTGTTTTTTTAATTATTTGTTCCAAATTTTAGTAAAGAAATTCAGTATTTGGGTGAATGCATCTTGTGTTTATAGGAAGTTGTCAGCTTTCCAAACTGTCAATCTGACAAATACGTTAATAATACTAAAATAAATACTAAAATAAATTGTTTTCCTGATTTATAATGTTATTGCTCTCATATTTTGAACTGAACTAAAGTTTCATTTGTCCATAGCTAGATGTTCATTTGTCTATAAAAGCAAGCAGTATCGGTGTGTCTGTGGTTTGTTTATTTCTCTGCCTGTCAGATCAACTTAACTTTTAGATTTAGTTTGCACATGGCCCAAGACTGTACATCCTTTTTTGTTGGGATTTTTTAGGATATAAATGCAAAATATTATTATCAATAAAAGGTACAATCCCATAGATTTACATATCACAGCGCTATCCTGCAACAGCACTTTCATTAAAGTGTAAAGCTCCGTATCAGCTCCTCCTCATTTTGCTTCAGCAGGTGTAGCTTTTTTCTTACAATAACAGTATTTGCATGTCTCTTCTTATCTTGATATGTCTCTCAATGTATGTCCATGTCTAACTCAATGTACAAATTGTCCATTAAGACTATTTAACAATCCAAACATGGATGACTATTTACATTGTAGATTCTCACTGAAGGCATCAAAACTGTGAATGAACAGTGTCAAAAAAGGTGAAATTACCGAAAACATGTTTTATATTCTAATTTCTTCAAAATAGCCATCCTTTGCTCTGATTACTGCTTTACACACTCTTGGCATTCTCTTGATGAACTACCTTTCAGGTAGTCACTTCATAGGTATGCCTTATCAGGGTTAATTAGTGGAATTTCTTGCTTTATCAATCAGAGCAAAGGGTGGCTATTTGTAGAAAACTGTGATGTCACTACTTTTAAAAAGGGATGAATCTTTAAAAAATGATAGCCTATAGTGACAAATTGAGTTAAGTAGTGATTTGACTCACCATGCTTGCAGAGATGCTCCACCATCCTCCGCACCACCAGAGGCACACCGTCCTCCATGAGGCCCTTCTCATGCAGCTCGAACAGGGATGCTCCAAACAGCTTGGTGTGTGAGGCTGCTACTGTTCTGGGTCTCAGTATGGGTGCCTGGACCATCTTCTTCATGTCTTCCATAACCTGAACTGTTGTCCTGTTGTGCTGCAGGGAGGAGCAGAGGAGCAGCAGTCAGACACTGACAGAACGGGCAGCGCTGGAGTCAGCATCAGGCTCGACACCTGTACACACGACTAAAAGGTGTGTGAGGTGAAAGTGGTGTTGATAGTGTCTCTGTGGAGTCCATACATGCACATCCTGCAGCCACTGTGTGCTGAGAGCTGCAAAGAAAAGAACAAGGAAGGCTGGATGTGCATGTGTTGCTATGACAAATATCAGGTTACCAAGCAACACTTCTGGTTATTAGCATTGCAGTGACAGTGATAGTGATAGGCACACCTGCACAAATACACATAAACACAATTAGACACATGCACACACACTCAGGTGAGGTGATAATTTGTTGTTATTAAAGGAGGAGTTCACATTTTTTCAAGTGTTTATTAAAACTATAATCAGGTGCCTATATAAGCAAGGAAACGTGTTTTGTTTATTTGTCTGAACATTGAAAGATACCTCCTCAATATTCTTCTGTTGTAACTGATGACTGACTGATACACAACTCAACTCAAACATGTATTTCAGACAGATTTCGTCATAAGTTCACATGAGGCTTCAACAGTCTATGTTTTTCATATTAACATCAGATAAAGTTTGAAAAACAGCTTGCATATTAATTTTAATGGTTGGTAAGCATAAGAATCTGAATTTCAGCTGTCATTAGTATATTCCTTCATCCAGACATTAGGAAGAGGTGGAAAAAGTCCTGTTCACACACACAAGAGAGTTGGCTCAGAAATGTGTGTGCCAGGCTGAGCCTATTTGCCTCAGTAGACAAACATTGACCAGGACATTTTATCTGATTTTTATGCAGGCAAACAGTGTCACATGCCATGTCTATTTCTTTATATATGTATAGAGACACAGACTGAAACAACATGCCTGCTCATTGTCTTTCTCTGAGTGTAAACACTGACTGTAGACACTCTCCTTTCAATGAGGCAACATCAGTCAGAGCAGTGTAAACTAATGATTCATTCATTCATGAGCATACAGTATATTTAATTTCTGTACATGTCAAATCAGCAGCGAAGAGAGTTAGGATACAAACCAGAAGCTTGTTTCAGACATTAGGTGAGTAGGAAAAGACTTCCTGCATTTCACGGCAAGTTTGACTCTGTTGCCATAGCTACAACCACACCATGTGACATCTTTTCATTTCAGAGTTCACCACTTCAAACCGCTTCAAACCAAGTGAACTGACCCATGTAGTGAAATGAGAGGCCCTCCTCGCTATGATTTGGCAGTCCACAGTGACACAGTGGGTTCACTGTATGCAGAGAGTGAAGAAGAAGAATAAGAAGAACCATGGCTTTGGACTCTATGGGTACAGGCATGTGCCACTTTTAGGTCAGCTGATTAAAAACCCAACTCACAGATGGTGCTGAGATGGCTAAATAGGAGACAAGATCTGTACCGTAGCAGATGCTGTGGCAGCATGAATATGACATGCATCCACACCCAAATGAGCAGCTGAGGAGCTTTTGCAAGCAGGGCAATATGCGTTAATAGGGCTCCGTCATCCACCATATGCCAATTGCACCTTTGTTATGAATTTGAAATGATAATTAAATATAATGCTGAGTGATTTTAAGAAAAGATTGAATTGTGATTTTTCTGGCAGATATTACGATTTCGATTTCATGCATGATTTTCTTCAAATCAAGTTTCAGTGCACAACATTTACAAGCATCACAATGCAAGAATGAACACTAAAGTCAAGAAATGTTTTTAAATGTAGTGTATAAATAGGCTACACTGAGTGCTTGAGCAACATCAGTTACTACAACTGAAGAAGTAAAATAGCCATTTATGTCTTAACTTAAAGTAGTGCAAAGTCAGAGAGGTCACATAAACATGAAAATAGTTGGCAGATCTAAAACGATAGATCATTCAGGATTAGTCTGACATATGGACTATAGAGCTGCTCCAATTCAACTGATTTGTCTGTAAGCAGAGAAGTAATCATTAACTATCTTGAGGGACATCTTATAGATGAAATGACTAATAGATTAACTTTTATTAACTATAAAGAGGATAGCCACAACAAAAGTGAAGCCAGATCAGAATTCTTTTAATTTTTAACTGTATTGCACATAAACCTAAAATCTATGTGCTCACTTTTATTCTGATCTATGTCTATGATATCAATAATCGATAATAATCTCTTGATGCTTACCATTTACAACACTTTCACTGCTCTCCGCTATGTTGAAAGGTCAGAGTTTATTTTATCCAGACAGCTTTCCAACTTTCCAGTGGAAATTTCGACATGACTGGGTGTTCATGTGCAATTTTGATGTTGGTTTTTGCTATTTACGATAATTACCAGAGGCCAAGAAAGCACAATAAATATACAGTCGTTCAAAGTTAACTGCACTATAACGATCGCTATATAACTTTAGAAGATTTACTCGATCCTGCAGTTTTTGTGTATTACATTGTAGATGCAAAACAATCTGCTGTAGATAATCATGTTAATAGTAAACTGCTGGTCTGACTGTGATGGGCCTTACTGAACAGATGTCTCCTAAATTTGTTTTTAGCCTTTGCATGCAAATGCGCACACACACACATACACACACACACACACACACACACACACACACACACACACACACACACACACACACACACACACACACACATACACACATACACATAGACACACACATACAAACCCCCCCACACACATACATAATATAATAATAATAGTATAATAACACAGATGTGTATGTGACACTAGTAAAAACAGTCTTACGCTCTCAGTATTGTGTGGTTCATTCTGAGCGGTTCATAATACCTGATTGAAATTTAGTTCTACTCACGTTTTACCTTTCACTTGTGCTTGTCTGTCACAGCTCCCCTGTGAGACCCAGCAACTGTTGTTCTGGGCTTGTGTCAGGTTTTGCCGTCTTCAGTATTTTCACAGCAGTGATTTGACATGGCAGATGGCCCCTTGGCTGTTCTTTATTATTCCAACCTTATGACTAAGTCGCAGGCCATATCTTTCTAACGTGTGTTGACACTTTTATATCAAAGCTGAGCTGCAGAGTCGGACCCATGTAAAACTGGTTTGCGAGGCCATGTTCTTGTGATTTTATCACTTGATTGGTGGTTGACATTAGCCGGGAAAACATCAGCTACCACTTAAAGCAGAAACCCCTTCTCCCCTATGCACTGCAGTTCATATTCAGCTTAAAAAAGTGCTCAATCATTTTCAAGCTTGTGTCCCTCTGTCCACAACTAGCTGTCACACAGAGTATAGAGCCTGTGTGAACCAACCAAAGTAGCCATGCATGAAGGGAAACATGCTGGTTGTGCCCAGTTTCCTCTTTTGTTTAGGGGGACAGTCTGCCGTGATTAGCTTAATAATCCTCATCCCCTCTCTCCCCTCCCCCGTCCTTAAAATATATTCACACCGCAACTTCTGAGAGTGAGAACAAACCTATTGTTGAGGAACTATTGAGAGTCTCTGGGAGCTAAATGACTGCGGAAGTTGTTCTTTCTTGCCTCTTTTTCTTAAGCATTTTCAATAACATCACTTGATTCAATTGGTATAGTTTAAATAGGCAGGCAGACGTTTTAAAAGAGTTTTAACGCATGTGAGGTGCTAACAGATGAAGTAAATTGTGTGGGCCTTTAAAACTTGCGGATAGCAAGCCTGAGCATGTGTCCTCTCCTCCCAACCATCCACCCACTCCCTCCTCTGCCCTTGTGTGGGTGGCCGTTGAAGCAACTGGTAGCAGAGGAGCCTCCAGTAACAAATAAGAGGCTTAAAATAAATAGCAGTTATTAAAACTGAAAAAATGAGTCTCTTACAATAGTGAAAAAACACTATTTTCACTGTGCAAAGTTTGTGGAAGGTGACCTCACTGAAGTTGCTAGGAAAAAATGACAGGTATGAACAGGAAACATGAAGCTTAACTGTGTGTGTGTGTGTGTGTGTGTGTGTGTGTGTGTGTGTGTGTGTGTGTGTGTGTGCGTGTGTGTGTGCGTGTGTGTGTGTGTGTGTGTGTGTGTGTGTGCGTGTGTGTGCGTGTGTGTGTGTGTGTGTGCGTGTGTGTGTGTGTGTGTGCGTGTGTGTGTGTATGTGTGTGTGTGTGTTTCTTTCTTTCTCTATTTTCAAACTGCTGTGCAGATGTGCTAGAATAGCAAACTAAAAACAGAAGACTCCTCTGTGAGGGAAAGTTTTCCGCAGGATGCCGGCAGCTATGTCGTTTTTGAGGAACTTACTTTGATTGAGGGAGGGGAAGAGAACATCCTACACACATATACACACCATGACAAAAGAGTGTATGTGACTGTGACTGACAGTAAACAGCACGATCCCATTATGCATTCTTTAGCCCTTAATCACAGACTGAAAAGGAAGTCTTTGAGCCAAACCCAGATTTGTAGCTTCTACTCACACAGATGGTCAGAGCTCCAGCCCCCATTCTTCTACACAGAAGAAACGCCTGCCGAGGCAAAGATGAGGGGAAAAATTGGGGCTCTCTTCCCTCCTCCTCTTCTCCTCACTCTGTTCCAGGGCACATTCCTTGACTTTTCCCAATGGTGGGAATCTCTTTCACCTTAAAAAGTACCATCCAAATATCCTCAAAACTCAACACAGATAGTCCAAGCAGTGAGGGTAAAGTAAAGAAGTGCTGTCAAACACAGGAAGACTATGTGCTGTCCTGCGCTCTTCCTCCCTCTTTATTCCCCTCTCTCTCCTCCTAGGCTGAAATCTGAGCCGAGTTTTCCCATTGGCTGAGCTGTCTGGTCATGTGACAGAGGAGTTAAAACCCCAAACTTTAAATCTATGCCTGCAGGATTCATCTGTGTACCAGAATACAGAAGCTTCTGTAAGCTACAGGTGCTTCTAACCATTAAAAGATGGAAAGTTGAAGAGACGTTCTTTGGGTTTTGTTTATCTTTATTTTATTTCATACTTTGTTTTGTAAAATGTATCTTTTGTAAAAAAAAAAAAAAAAAAAAAAGGGGGGGGGGCATATAATCCCATGTGGGATGGGTCAACTACTTGGTATGAATAAATATGAATGAGGGAATGCTTTTTCTGAATGCTTTTCTTTTCTTTTTAATTTTTATTTCATGTTTGCAGTACAGCGCTTTGAGTTGCATTTATGTATGAAATGCTATACAAATAAAGTTTATTAATCATAATAATCTAAATTTAAACATCTGCATTATAGAAATCAATAGAGCTGTACAGAAATGTATGTAATATTTATAATTTTTATAGTATAGCTTTTAAATTTCCATACTTAGTATACAAAGGTCTGTAAATCAAATTCAGCACAATGACATGGTCTGTAGCAGCAGATACATTAGAAGGATTAACACTGTTGAAATCTCTATTTATTCTCCCGAGACCCAGGGAAAAAAAGGTGCTTAGATTTTTTTTTATTATATTCTAAGGTTTGGGGAGTAAAAACACATTTCAAAGGTATATTTTTAAAAACTCAACTTTATTAAAATTTTACAAAATTTGTATACATTTGTACACATCATGACTTAATTGATGTAAAACAGAGCACAACACTATAAGAAATTGGAATAAAACATATATATTAATATGGGTCATATATGTTAATATGGGTCATATATGTTAATATGTACTACAGTACACATTGAAAAAGTATCTGTTTTTCTGTATGAAAATAAATGAGCTTTGTTCTGCAAATTCATACAGATCACAATTGAAATATTTACTCCCTAATTTATTCAAATTCTAAAAATTGATAAAAAAAAAAACATGAATTAAGGAAATCATGCTTGCTGGTCATTTTTCCATAAAAAATGTGCTGTGTTTGATGCCTTCATATTTGAAATGAGAGGGACGTTGCAACAGCCTCTCTCTGTGGGAGATATTCGCACAAACAAAGTGTGTGCTACAGTACACAAAAATGACTTTCACTTTAGTTGGTTTTGCCATTTTCATACATGAACCGCTTGATATTGTTGTCAATCCAGTCACTGAAGGCAGAGACACGCGTGAACACTGATGGTTTCTTATCTCGGATACAGCCCCTTGGTCCGAAACTGACAACCCCATGCACCTCCCAGGTCTTCGTTGCTCCGGCGGCCGTGCAGGCAAATGGGCCACCAGAGTCACCCTGCGGGAGAGCACGAGGTGGAAATCAGTAAAGATTTACTACACAGAGAAGAAGATGCATGGGTGACATTTGATTCTAACAGCCACTGTAAATCATTACCCTAGAATAGTTAGGTCAAGTTTGATCAAAAACCTGCCCTCAGGTTTCTTTATGCAAATGTCACTGTTGCGTTTTACAGAACTCTAAACACCTGTGGTACAAAAAGACCTCACTAGAAACTGATTTCATTTTAGTTAATTATTGGTAGCAAGTAATGTTTGTATGGTTTTTGTCCAATTATGCAAAAATACAAAATAAGCAACCATTTGCAATCAAATATGAATGACAGCAAACAAAACAGTTTATTAGACAACCCAATCAAGAGAGGCCAACACACATTTATAATAATACATGTATACTGTATACCAAGTCACATCCATGTTAAATGTATTCAGCAATTGTTCTGCAAGGTGGAATGTGTCCTCTTACCTGGCAGGCTGACTTAAGCTCATCTGGGGACTCGTAGCCAGCACAAATCATGGAGGGCCTGAGGACGTCCCACCAATACGTAGGCTTACTGCAGGTCTCAAAGTCAATAATAGGGAGGGCTGCCTGGTTTAGCTTCTCAGACACTTGAGGGAACATGTTACCTAAATTGGAAGTGGAAAGGGTGTGTTCATTTAGAACTAGTTACCTCTGATTCCAGGTGTATTACAACTACAGTTCCGGATGTTCACGTCTACCTTTCTCGTCTCCCCAGCCAGTGACGAAGCAGGGTGTCCCGGCAGCCATCACATGACCCGGTTTGGGCAGACAGATGGGGCTGATCTCCCTCTTCATGCTGACCGGATTAGCCAAATGCACCAAGGCTATGTCATTGCTGATGTCATTGGGATCCTGATCATAGACAAACCCTTCGTGTCTGATGATACCGTCCACCTTGATGCATTCCTCTGCTGAGGGAACATCCCGGGAGGAGTTCATGTGATGCTTCCCCAGACACATGCGCCAGAGGACAGCTTTATCCATTCCTCTGGAGAGTAGGTGGACAATCAAATGTGAAGGAGAAAAATTTTTAAAAAGTAAACTTTTTCATATGGTAAGTTGTTAGCCAACATAAAGTGCAGAAAATGTATGTTTCTAAGAGCTGCTTTTAAAGAGCTGTGGGCTTTTAAAATGACCTGTAGGTATTTCTGATATCTTACAACATGAAACAGTGCGCAGCAGTTAGGATCCATTCCGGGTGAATCAAAGAACCTCCACAATTGTGCATGTAGGGCAATAAGTTTGGCAGTAGTGAAATCTGGTGAGGAAAAGGTACATTTTTACAAAATAAGAGCTGTTAGTCGGTCAGACACACAAAGAAGCAGGAGTTTGCAGTACCTGCATAGAGACCTGCCAGGGCCAGGAGTGGGGGATCGCCTCTTCCCCATTAACCACCCTCGTGACGGTTGTATTAGGTGTCACTGCTGGACTTCCACAATTTTCTGGCCAGTCTGGCAAGAGAACATATGCAATTCAAATAACTAAGCTACGATGTGCAATAATTTATTAAATCATTTAACCTGTATTAATACAGATATAGACCATGAAAATGTTTAAAACCAGAAATCAGGTGCTCCAGGTCCACATCCTGCAACAGTTTTCTTCTGAGGGGAGCAAAAACAGCTAGGCCTACACTCACTGATAGTGATGTTGTCCCATGGGTTAGGAGGTGGAGGAGGTAAAGTTGGGATAATGTTAGCATCGGTTGTCCAGTAACCACGGAAACCCTTCTGCTTATTGGCTCCATTACTAACGAAGCGAATGACAACCTTGTTGCTCGGGATGGTAATGTTGGGTGGAGGCGCAAAGCCACAGAACTGACCTGCGTAACACACAAGAGTTCTTTCAACATTAATATTACTGACAATAATATTGATTTGACACTGGCCTGTAAAACAACAGATCACAAAATGGAAACGAGAATTTGTAGTCTAACATCCAACCTTGCGATGCCATGCTTTCTCCATTGAAAATCTCCACATAGTCCACACATTTTCCAAAGTAGTTTACAGCTTGTAGCTCAAAGTGAGTGAAAGACACATGGACGCTTTTTGCTGAAGGAATGTTGATGTGCCATATGCATGCAGACTGGTGGTAGTCACTGGGCCAGTTAGGAGTGGTGAGTTCACCCTGAGCACTGCTGAAACTCCCTCCACAAGCACGAGCTGTGAGTGTGTGTGTAGAGAAGAGGATATTGTGGCGAGTAAAAAAGGTAAAGGAGAAAAAAAGAACAAAACAGACAGTAGTGAGTTCCACGTGAGATCCTGACAGAATTAATATTTAGGAATATGGAGGTTATTTATTCAGTGTCTTGTCAGGTACACTTTGCTCCTGCCTTACCCTCGCTAGGGTCCACTGCCTTCCAGGTGGCAGTGAAGCCTGTGTCCACCACCCAGTTGTTGGAGAAGAAGCTGATGTGAAGTGTGTTCCCATAACTCACCCGATCTTGAGGGGGTATGTGGCTGCAGTAGGTGCCTGTAGAGAAATGAAAAAGAAGGGCCAGACTGACATTTCTGCAAACCTGTTGATTTCCTGTCATAATGATACAGCATGAGACATATGAATAACCTATTATCATAAAAACACAACATAAGAAACATAAAAAAGTACTTAGAAGTGAAATGCATATAACATAAAACATACAACATAGGCTGCTTGCAACAATATCCTACATCTCCTGCAATCCTGCATTTCTACATCTCATTCCAGCTTCTGTTGAATTCCAATACATGCACACCTCATTCTGCTCCAAGAGTTACCAGGAGTGGAATAAATTTACCCAAGAAAAACTTTATGACTTGTTGAAAGCTGTAATTAAAAATAAGGTCTATTGCACCAAATATTGATTTCTGAACTCTTCTTAAGTGTAAACATTAGTATTATGTGGTTTTAAAATTAATTTGATCTTGTTTCTATGCATTGTTTGTCCTCTGAAAATATTGTATCTTTTTTTGTTATTTTGACCATTTGTCATTTTCTGCAAATAAATGCTCTAAAGAATATTATTTTTATTTGGAATTTAGGGGTAATTGTCAGTAGATTATAGACTCAAACAAAAGTGTTCCCTTTGCCCAAACACATACCTATAAGTAGTAAAATCAGTAAAACTGATAATTTTGCAGTGATCTGTACAATACACTATACACATATTCAGAAGTACAATTCACAGTAAGCAATTAAAACTTTTAGCAATTAAAAATGTTATGTTTTATACGTTATTCAGTGCATAGTAAACAACTGAGGGGAAACACACACACCTACTCAATGGACATGTTGGATCACATGTCCATTGAGTAGGACATAAAAAAGAATGGGTAAAACACACGTAACAGCAATGCAATGATTTATGTTGTATGCTAACATTTTAGCCATTTTTATGGGTAATCACTTACTCTCCCAGTTGATGGGATTGAGAAGGTTGACTGTTTAGATGACACATCTAAACAGCTCAGTTTTAACCTGTGTGCACAGGTTGAAAACTGAGCATTCTCTTGGCCTTACTGTGCCAATGTTTTTTTTCTGTTTTGTAATTGTAAATGTATTTTTCAAACATTCACTGACACACTGTTTTTTTCTTTGAACATCATTATATTGAATTGAAACATAATCTGTGCAAATAGACTGTAGATTTGGATTGAATTTCTTCCCTGATTCGAATGTCAGATGGTTTCCATTTTGGCTCATGTCCTGTATGTTTGTGTTTTTCTCCTTTGTGCATGTTAGCCTCTTAAGTTGTTTTCAATGACTCAAGCTGAAAGAATTTCTGAGTTAAAGTAAATAATGACATGAGATGCCATTTTCATATAAAATACTGCAATAGATAATAATAAACCGCAACAAATATGCTGTAGTCCTTGATGGTTGGAGATGTGATGATCAGCTGGTGCATACATACCTAGACTCCCCATACTGTCAGAAAGGCTGACTTTATCATTCATGCAATTCCAACTCTCCTCCAGGGAGAAATTGTGGAACTGGATGTGGACCAGTTTGCCGTCCGGCACCCGGATGTTCCAATGGCAGCGGGCTTTGTTGCTGTAGTAGCTGACAGGGTAAACCGTAGAGGACACAATGCCACTTGTACCGTTCAAGTCCTTTGGTCCACCACAGCCAGAACCTACACAGGGAGAACAGAGAGTAAAAACCAGCAATGAAGTCTGACCTTGTGTCATATGCCCCGTTTCCACTTTCCAGTGTGCGGTACAGTTCCAGTATGGTTGGGGTACTTAGCATACAGGGCCGCTACCCTACGGGAGTTGCCCCTGTGTAAATGTAAGGCCCTCTTACACAGAGCTGTCCATTACCGACACAATCCAAACTGTACCGTAACATACTGACAGGAGAAACAAGGCTATATTAAGATTTTAGACCAGTGGGAATCATACTGCGTTCTTTGTAGATGTCTCTGCGGATGATATTGTTGATCCAGGGGAGATAGGCGGAGGAGCGGGTGAACACGGAGGGCTTCTTATCCATAATACATCCAATGGGGCCAAAGCTAGTTATACCATGAACTTCCCATGGACTACCGGGGGTATCCTGACACACCAGAGGACCACCCGAATCCCCCTGTCACATTCACAAATCAATATCAAAAACACCATGAGTATGTTGTCATTCTGACTGTGTAAAGTCCAATGTGTTCAGTATTGTCCAGTATCGTCGGTCTTGTACCTGACAGGTGGATTTGAGCTCATCAGGCAGGGTATAACCACAGCAGATCATGGAGGCCTTGACCTGGAACCACCACCAATCCATCTTCTTGCAGGTGTCAAATGGCACGACAGGCAGGGCGACCTGGTTAAGGGCTTCCGCGACTTTAGCAGTCTCTGGATTACCTGATCATCACAAAAAAAATATTTAAATGCTTACAAGAGCATTCAAATCATCACACTTAAGGGCATAAAAACAAGAAGTACTTTCACGTTAATTCCAGCAGAGGGCGTGCAAACTATGCAACTGAGGGGTGAGTGTGACAATGAGTGATGAGTGTCTCTCTTTTAAAACCAGCATTAAAATGCTGGAACTCAGAAGCAGCACCTGTCTCATATCCCCAGCCGGTGGCATAGCATTTCTTGTCTGCTGGCAGCACTTCTTCCTCAGAAGGAAGGCAGGCGGGAGAGATCTCATCACTAGGTGGCACCTGCCCGTCCAGTCTGATCAGGGCAATGTCAAACTCCACCGAGGGCACATTGGGATACCTGAAGTCCTCATGGAGGTAGATACCAGACACATTGAAGCAGAGCTGGCTCGGTTCTGTGTAGGTCAGGTTGTGTTTCCCAAGGCACATGCGCCAACGGTGCAGCTCGTCAGCAAAACTGGGTAGGGAATCAGCAGATTCATGAATAATACAACATTGACTCTTTGACCTTGTTCTTTGTAATTGTGTGGTGTTCTTGCTTTATGATATTAGTATTATTATTACATATTAATATTGTTAATATTGTGCCTTTTGTCTTGCAATAAAACAAAAATAAACAGCCTACTGGTGCAAGTTACTGTCAATGCACAGTATAAGATGAGAGGATAATGGTGCATTTTGCACTGAGGGGACTCTAGTTTTTCCAAAACCAAAAACAGGTTTACCTTGCACAGCAGATTCTGAGTTGAACTTCACCACACCTCTGTGGCATATAACTTTATATACAACCCACTCAGGCTCAGAGCGGATAATATAAACTACGCAGGCTCCACAGTGCACCAGCAGCTCTGCAAAGAGCACTGTAAACCGTGAGACAAGGCGGCAAGGCCTCTCTCTAAGAAGGCTTTGTTTTGATGGTATAATAAGCCTGAGGTAAAAAAGCGGAGACACAAATGTCCTTCAAGGAAGTCTGATGAAGAACTTTACCTTCCTTTCGGTCATGTCTATAATTATTTTCATTTTTAATTCATAAGCTGTATGTGAAGATTATGAAACTAGAGCACTAGAGCTGTCATGATTAGTCAATTACTTAAACCTATCTAAAACTATTTTGATAATCAATTTGTTTTATAATCAGTTTCAAGGAAAATGACAAACATTTGTGAGAATGTTAAACTTCTGTGTCGATTGGTATGTTTTCGTACTGTTGATCAAACAAAACAAAGACATTTAATATATATTACTTTATGCTTTGAGAAATTCTAAACATATTTAAAGTTTTCTGACCTTAGATGCAAATTGATTAATCAAGGAAATAATCAGTAGATCCACTAATAATGAAACTAATCATTAGTTGCATTCCAACAGCTCACTCACTTCATGAAGCAGTGGGCAGCTGTGAGTACCCAGTTCTTATGGATAAGTGTACCGCCACAGGTATGGAAGAATGTTGGATTTGGCTGATTGGACGGCCAAACCTGAAACAAATGCACACCGACAAGACAAGCAGAGAGGAAAGCCATTACTGATACAGGTCAATAAAGAAGTCCAGAGGAGGATGGAACAAATCACTCATTGATATCAAATGATCAATTATAACACCACAGGTTTCACTGTGTCTGAACTCTTCTTAATATTTTCATTTATAAATTTGTTTCTTTTATTCTCGGATCACAGTAGATTGCATTGTAATTTGTTCTTTCATCATGTGAATTCTCAGGGTTCATTAGCAGAGTCGCCCACCTGCATGGACACTTGCCAGGGCCAGGAGTGTGGCCTGGCTCTCTCTCCGTTCACAATGCGTGACACAACAGGAGGAATGGCTGGTCTCCCACATGTACTGGGCCAGTCTAGAAAATGAAAGGAAACTGCTGTAATCCGTCATGCGTCCGGTTTTTCAGTGTTTTTGTGAATTTGTTTGTGGCTTGTTTGTGTGTAAACAAATCCTGAATATACAGTCTGCAACAAACAGATAAGCCTGAATGTTGGCGGGAAGTGGTTTTCGATCACTGGCTCTGGCACTGTGATGCATGTGTAGGAAATCATTTTCTAATCACACCGATTTGACAATTTGACAATGATGGCTACAGTGAACTGTGTCCCCCTCATTTTGGGCTTTTACCAATCTGCTATTTTGAAATAATGTAATGTATCCGTGCATCTTCATGCTCCGGCTGAAAATAAAGAAAATAGAAAGGATCCTGAACCGGATTTGAAAAGTCATAAAAAGAACATCACAAGAGCAGCACATAATGACAATAGATTGAAGGATATTGTGTTAAATTGTCTCTTGTGTTTAATATTTTCTCCCTTCATCTAATTTTCTTCCTTTCTCTCTGTCCTTCCTTCCTACTTCCTTTACCAGACAAATTGGGGCACTGCTGATCAGAACCAGGGTGGGAACGATACCCCAGAGGCTGCATGAGTCCATCTATGTAACTATTTCAGCAATTGGCTTGGCAGTGGCCTTGGCCACCTGGGGCTCTTCCTTGGGTGAAGAATGAGGATTGTGTGACATCCAGCTTGGACAGAGCGTGAAGCACAAGGGCATTTCACATTGTGTTCTCAGCACAACAAATCACCTTGCTTTACTGCACATCTGTGCTCAGCAAGGAAGAGATGGGCGAGGGGTGTGTGAAGTAGGGATGAACATAGGAGGATGCACAAATCATACGAATATAGGGCAGGCCTCTGTACAGCGTCCAAGGAGCAGTTTGGAAACTGGATGTTGGTCAGTGTGATTCATGATGGGAAAATACTGCTCTGCTAACCTGAAGACAGTGTACAATACGGGTAAATCAAAAACCCAAAATATCAATTGTAAGGCTACAACGTCATCATTATTTTTAACTGGACTTTTGTTTCGTTTCCTTTTAAGTATCTTTTAATTGTTTATAGAAAATGGTTATTATAAAGGTTGTTACTGCCCTAACATTGATTCACTTAGAATTCTGTTCTGGCATTAACCTGTCTATTCTTTGGTGCTGGGCAGGTAGTTTACAGTGTTTAGAGCAAAACGTCATCATTTGATCCATTGTTAATATTAATAAAAAAAAAATACGGACAGCTTCAGCTTTAAAGGTCCCATATTCTAGACTTTTATACTGGGTTTTATTTAAGTTTTTATAACCTAAGTATTCAACCCAGATATATTTTTCATTTGTAATCCTGCTGCTTGTATTGTCCACCTGCAAAATGCTTTTTTACTCTGCCTGACAAGTATATTTCATGGGTGAGTGAATATCAGCTAACATAGCTAACATAGTAGGTAATACACGTAGATGACGTCTGTCCACTTGTGTCCACTGTGTAGCCAATCAGAGAGCTAGACTCAGCCATTGAGCCAAAAGCGGCTATGCACCAAAGTGCTACAGTAAGGTAGGTTGAGATATTGGCAGGCTGCTGCTAAATACTCTGATGTCGATGAGAAGTAAATCCTTCTATCTGAGTTAAATACTGTACAACAGTCAGACTCAATATGTAGAGACAATGAGAAGATCCACACCGGGGGTGGTTTCAGGGTGTCGCAAGATTGCCAGGTGAAGGTGTGTGTTTGTATTGTGACGTGCCTGTATTTGTGCAATGTTACTGGTGATGTGTGTCTGTGTGTTTGGGGAAAAAAGTAAAGAGAGGATGAATTGGAAGAAAGGCAGGTTGCACACACACAGCATGTTGTCAAAATGTCTCAACCCTGTCCCGGCTAGTTGCAGAGTGCCGGCTGTCCCTTTTACACACGCAGTGCAACGCAGTCGATTTGACAACATGACAATGTGATGACCTCCCTTCCCAGACTAATAGTAGAACAATTCTGACCCACTCGTTTTGTACCTTTTACACAGAACTCTGATAGGCATAATGCTGCAATAATCGTGTCTTGAACAGGCTGTGAAAAAAAGGCTAGAGACACGTTACCCATCTTAAAGGTTCCATACTGTACAGTTTTCATTTATTTATTTTAATATCCCTAACTATATAGGTATGATTTTAAAAGAGAATAAAGTTAATAAATAGAAAGAAAAGTTCATCTTTCTCATCAATATTCATCAGCCTCTCCTCGGGTGGTGACTGTACAGTTGTGACAGGATAAATGTCACAGAAGTCCTGGCAGCTGGTTTTAAGGCAGAGTTTCTGAAAATGGCCTGTGTGTATTTCTCTGTGGATTGAACATTTTGTAACATGGAATCAGTATTTATGTAAAACCTGCCCTGCCCTTATAATCAAAAAACAATTAAAATCTCACTTTCTATGACATGGGACCTTGAAAATGCTGATGTGAGCGAACTGTGTTTAGTTGAGACAGATACTCCTACCACTACTGTACTACCACTACATACTCATACCTATGGTGATGTTGTCCCAAGGGTTGGGCTGAGGAGGTGGCTCAGTGGGAGTAGGTAGACTGGGGTTTGTTGTCCAGAAGGCCCTAAAGCCTCTGCCCTCAATAAATAAGTCTGAATGGAAGCGTATCATCAGCCTGTTGCCTCTTGTCTGGATGGTGCGTGGCAGCCTTGTTCCACAAAATGGACCTAAAATCAGTTAAAATAATACATTCATAATAAGTAAAGTGATATATGGTCTATAGTGCTTGTAACAGAGTAGAAATATACAATAGTTTTATTAATTTGGATGGGTTGGGTGTCACGATTTAACTGAGCACATACAAGCAGGTTTTGGGATCAGCCAGTGCTGTAAAAAACTTACCGTACTTTCTAATTAGACCATTAGTCGCATTGTTGATGTCGTACATAATTACGTTATCAGCGCATTTAAAGGTTGGAATAGTTCTCGCTTCTAGGTCAAAGTGGGTGAACCTCAATGTGATTTTTTTCTTCAAAGGCACCACGATGTCCCACATGCACTCAGAGTTAGCCTTGTAGGTGAGAGGCCAGTTTTGAGATTTGATAAGACCCGTTTCACTCTTGGAAAAACCTCCACAGGCCTGGATTTCTGAAACACAGAGACAGTAAAGTGATCAAGAAACTGTACGAGATCCATGTACAAAACAATTAACAGGATCTGAGTTGTATAAGTATAAAAAGTGTCATAAAAGTCATTTTCCATCCATCAATCCATCTATTCATTTTCTATACTCCCTTATTCCCCACTAGGGTCAAAGGGGTCTGTTGGAGCCATAACCCCAATTAGCTTAAGCATGTTTTTGGACTGTAGGAGAAAACCCACGCATACACAGGGAGAACATGCAAACTCCACAGAGAAAGGTCCCAGCTCAAGGACAATCTCGGATAATCTTACCTGTTAATCATGATAAAGAAAAAAGATAAAGGAGGTTTTATCTTGCTCTTTGTTCTCTGACCTGTACTTTGACAGTTCACAATGCTTGTGCAATGACTGTTGCTGTTGTGACAGAAGGGTGCAATGTTGTTGTTGTTAGTCTTAATGAGGTGCTGAGCTGCGTCAGGGATGTCAGCCTCAGTGTGTGTGTGTGTGTGTGTGTGTGTGTGTGTGTGTGTGTGTGTGTGTGTGTGTGTGTGTGTGTGTGCGTGTGTGTGTGAGTCCTCAGTACCTGCGATATCCTCAGGATACACAGCCTCCCAGTTGGCAGAGAATCCTCGGTCTGTGAAGCGACCGTCAGACTGGAAGGTGACAGACATTGTGTCAGTGGCACTGACCACCACTGGAGGAAGGATGTAACCACAGAATGTGCCTGGAATGAGGGACAGAAAGGATGGAGGTAAATGAGAGTGTAGAATGAGGGGTGAGGGGATGGTTCAAAGGATGCAGCAAACATTTAGAGCAGATGAGGGTATTGTGCACTATTTAGTGCAAGTGTCCGTTATAGTTGAGGCTGAGTGTGTCAGAGTGGGGTCAGTAGTTGGTTGATATGGATCCAACTGATTGTGACTTCATTTAGTATTATACATCAAGTACTAAAAGTGAATAAAAAATAGTATTGAATTGCTAATCGGCTCAACAATGTTTACACTAAAGATATAAATTCTGTTTTTAAATGGTTTTTATTTTTATGCATATGTTAATGTGAACAAACTTAAATGGTAGACACAGTAACACAAGAACTTATCACCACTAGAATATGAATATAAAAATACACTGTTGCTTACGAGTACTGTAGCTTTCAAGCTTAAAACGTTAGGCCAGGTAACCTTGATGAAAAATTATGGTGGAATAATAAGTGGAAGGATCATAATAAAAACAGTAAGTGACTGACTCCTCAATGTCAGTTACGCAGCAGAATCTGCAGCTAAATCATACCAAGTTAGGTTGTAGCCGCAAAACCACTTCATACATTGAACTGATCTTCAGTGGATTTTATTGCTTGAGTTTAAAGGGTGGATTTTAGCTTTTGGTGATTTTAAGATCTAAGTCCAAGTTTAAGTTCCAAAACTTGCGGTTATCCTATGAATGAATGCGCCAAGCAAGTCAAAAGACAGGCTTTGAACTGTTGCCTAGTCCACTGTCTTATTTAAGACCAGAATTCAAAATGAACATGTACTGATGTATATAGTTGATATTTCACATAAAGCCTGCTTCAGAGGCAGAACTGAAGTATTTTGAACTGTAAATGTGATAGAAGATACAATGAATACATTATTTCAACAGATATTCCTATAGAGCCCTGCATTTGAAATATAGACTTGTGAATGTATGTAATATGTCCCCTTTAAGTTTGTTTTGTAAAAGGAAGAATGTATATCTTCTTTTATAAGTTACATTCACTTGGATCTTTGAAACTCTCATTTCTGCCTCTCATGTCACACAAACAGCATACTGTCTCACCTAATAGGAAGTGCCAAAAAAACACTCTCATCACCTATCGGTGTGTGTGTGTGTGTGTGTGTGTGTGTGTGTGTGTGTGTGTGTGTGTGTGTGTGTGTGTGTGTGTGTGTGTGCTTGCACCTCAGTGCTTTAGTCCCTACGAACTCAGCATAAGATAAACCTGTAACAGCCTCATGCAGCCATTGGGGTGAATAATAAGGTGGAGTCATTTATAGTTTGACAGGCACTAAATAAGATCCTAATCATCCATTTAACAACAGGAGACAGATATTGGGCCATACTGCTGTATCTGGAGCTGTTACAATAGTACAGTGCACCAAACACAAGCCAAAGTCCTCATAAATTATTGACACTTAGAAATATTCGGAGGGTTACTTGATTGCTGGGTTTTTCTTGGTGCCTGACCAATACTGTAAATAACCTAAATTGTAGAAATAAAAGTCATGGATGAATATAAAAACACAGATAAAAATCAATGTAAAATAGTAAAACATTAAGCTATGTCTCACCAAGTTGGCTGTATTTATCAGAGATCGTCAGTTTGTCGTTGCATTCCCCAGTCTGTCCTGTGAGGGCCATTTCAGTGATCTGCAACTTAACCAGGAATCCTTTGAGCACAGATATCTTCCAGGAAGTATTGTGATGAGCAGGATATGGATTTGGGAATCCCAAGGAATGGATCACTCCTTTACGCCCCTGGAGGATCACCGGACCACCTGCTCAATAAAAGTGCAATTGAAATATTGAAATATTTCAAATATTTCATCGCATTAACATATTGTTTGTTGTGTGTCCCTTTGGACAAAAACGTCCGCTAACTATATATATAATATATATATATATATATATATATATATATATATATATATATATGTGTCTGTGCTCCCGAGCTCCATTTAAATAATTTCATAGAACCAGCTCACTTTGACACAAAACTGCCCCATAAACAGGTTCATTATGAAGTACCTTAATTGGCCACTGGAGAGAAATGCTCTGTTTGCCAATAGCTTTAATGCACTGATGAGTAAATAAACATCACTTCACAACTGCAGCAAGGTGTATCCAGAACCTCTCATTGGCCAGGATGCTCATAAATCCTGATATTATAGTTTATTGCACATCAATTTTAAAGGTCCCATACTGTAGTGAATGTGAAAGTGAATTATAATTATAAGAAGGCTTGGGTTTTACATGAATTCTGTTTCATGTTTAAGAATGCATCCAATTTCCAACTGTACAGATGCCATCAGGACATCAGTGATTTTGTGATGTCACAACTATACAATCACAACCCATCCCCCATTCACAGATAGTCAAATCAGCTTATGGAAAGGCTGAGGAAAGGTCTGTCTCATTAATACTAATGAGACAGACACAAAATGACCTGTTCTTCTTAAGGCTCCAGGGAGAAATTAGAGAGGGGGGATTTTAAATAATATTGAGATGATATTTGGTTCTTAAAACCATAAATATGTCTTGTTATGGCAAATCAAACCCAGGGAAAGTGTACAATATGGGACCTTTTGCCAGTCTAATACTGATAAGATTACTCTCAAGTCATATGAAAACATCTGTAATAAAGGCCAATGTTCTGGGGAAGCTGATAGAGCAGTATTATTGCTGCTCTTAACTGTTAATGAGGCAATCAGATATAGATTATGTCCTAAAGACAACAGAATGGAAGAAATCAGAATGGAAACATATAGGGAACTTTGGTCAAAAAGTCAACTGAACCAAACAGTGCTATTGGATTTATCAGTATTGAGTCAATATAGGTCGTAGTTCACAGGAGGTTAGGGCTTACCAGAAGGCGTGGTGGGTGGAAGGGTGGTGGTGATTGGTCTGGGTGTGGTGGAAGCAAGCTTGAACTTTGTGTAGGTTGCACTGAATCCTTTGGAAGTCATTGTGCTGTCCGTTTTGAAGCGGACTATCATTGTGTTGGAACTGGACTCCACTGGGTTTGGCTTTGTCCCACCACAGTATTTACCTTTAATGGATAATATATGTTCAAAAAGTGGCAACATCGCCAAATTTCAGTTTTAGACAACTGACGGGAGGCAAAGCATTGCCAGATCCTCCATGCATCTGTAACAACGTTTATGCAGACAGACTTCAATTTGATTAAGTTTAAAATAGACTTCAGAATCTTCGTCCGTGGTACAACTTCTCAAACTTTTAATTGGGCTCATCTTTTATTCATGGCCCACAGAGTTGACATTGTTAAAGTTGTACAAAGCCTACAGTCTGTTCCGGTATTCTAACATTTCCCATTGCCTTACAGCACATCCAGCTTTGAAATATACTAATGTGATGTGTGAGAATGTAGTGTAATTTACTATTTCCCTGTTCATAGTTGAAAACATGTCATCCTCACCTAAAGATGAAGAGCCATCATAGACCTGAACAAAGTCTCCACAGACCTCAGGCACCAGGTCAAAGGAGGTGAACGTCAATCGAACCCCCGAGCCTTCAGGCACCGTGATCTTCCACTGATCCAACAAACACAAACAGATTCCCTCTTTCAATTCCCCCCTCAAAATGCAGATTATTTTAAACATAACACAACATAAAAAATGCAAATAGCTTCACCCACTGTGAGTTAATACCAGTTAACATTAGCTATCACTCACATAAATAATTTTATGCTTTTGTTTGGACAGACGGTGTAAAGCAAATCAAGATGAACTCAGGATGGCAGCCAAATAACCCTGGCAACCCTGGCATCAATACTGTCTGTTTTAATTAGATGCATTAATTGGTGATCGAGACCACTCTGTCAACATGACTATGTCGACAGCAAATGGATTTACTTTTAGATGTTGATCTGAGATCTAAAGCTTGTTTATGCTAATACTAAAGCATTGTGTAAACACATTATGTTAATGTATACAGAGAAAATGTGCAAAATATTCATACAATCCACAATTCAGTTCTTTTGGAATATAAAATAAAAGACTGTAATTTATCTGTTAGTCTTATCTGTTTAAACTGATCATCCTTCGTAATCCATTTTCTTGGCATAGCTTTACTTACACTTTTTTTTATTACATTAGCACAACATTGCAAGCTGCCAACATCTAAATAAATCTTTCAATCGTGATACTGTGTAATGTTTTTACATCTATCATCTATAATGCAGAATCTGTCTGTCCTTCTGTTTGTTCCCTGCATATCTCGAGAACCGTTCCTCCAACCGACTTCATGGTTGAGGGGTGTACTGCTGGGGACCAGAGGGAGTGCAGTATCAAGAGCTTATCAGCACTTGCACGTTGCATGGATAAGCAATTGTACATTCATAGCAGGCACTGCAGTAGTACTATGAATAGGGAGATATACCTGATTTTCTGAAAAAGACAAATTTGACACATTATGTAAATTATTGAAATTTATATGAAGCTGTAAATCTACTTCTTACTATTAACAATTGGGTCATATATTATCTATTTGTGTTAAGTCTGTCCAAACTTAAAAAAAGAAAAAAAATCTAGATCTGAAAAAAGATATACAAAATCTTATTTAGTATAGTATAGCATTTGCCTTCTGGCCGTCCATCCTGTCTTTCTGTTAATCGTTAATCTTGCACTATCTGTATAAAAAGAATACAGCTACCATCACCTCAACCACCTACGCTAAAGCAGTGTTTGCAGAATGGGTGTAACCCGGTGGCCACACCGTTTATGGCTTAAATTAGCTACTTCCGTAGCAAGTGCCCAAGGACACTTTGACAAGGACAGAGGAAGTGCACTGCTCCTTATAATGTAATAAAATTGGTTGAAAAAAAGTAAAAAAAAAAAAAAAAAAAAAAAGTAAAAAAAAAAAAAGATTCACTCTCCTTGTAGCTCTGTTTTTGGACTCCTGGGGGAAAGATCTGGCACTTTAGCTACTTAATGCTTGATTATATTCAACATTCACAAACTGTGTCTGTGTCTGTGTGGTGCTGGATAAGGTGTGTCCAATGGATTTATCAAAGTTTTTTTCACTGAAAAGAGCTGCCGACTTTGTCTGGAAATGGTACTGATGAGAACAAATTGTTGCGTTTATATGCTACTTTTATCCAAAGGGCGTCACATCGTTTCTGATGTTCATTTACAGGTTCACACCTTGCCCAAGGACACTTTAACATGTGGACAAATGGAGTGAACCACTCACGTTGTAATTAGCAGACAACCCGCTCCACCTGCTGAGTCACCACAAAAACACAGACTAATATTAGCATTTAAATAAAAATGTGGTCTGCAGAGCTAAAGGAAAATGAAGCTGATAATTATCTATGGGTCATTACACCCACTCACAACGTGATCCATATATAAATATATTGATTGATATTGATCACTGCCACGAAGCTATAGTAAATGTTCAGTGAACAATGCTGAGGCGAATATTCATTTCCATTCTGTAAGTGCACACTATGCAATATATTTTACTACAAGCTTGCATCTTCAGATAAAGGTCAGTAGTGCTTCCTCAGGAAAAAAAAAAGCTCACTGTAAGTGTATTTTGTTCTCATGTCAACCTTTCATTGTGTGTGTTTGTTCACTCATGGTGGTACCTGGTATAATGCTGTGTCCTGGTAGTTCTTCTCAGGGAAGCCGGGGGTCGTCAGAAGCCCCTGGTCACCTTGGAGAAAACCACCAGCTCCGGCTATTTCTGGCACCAGGGATGGAGGGCACTTCAGCTTCACAGACACCTCAAGGATACCCGCATTACACCCCCCCCACCCCCACCCCTCACCCCAACCCTATGTTCATTTCCCCACCCCTATTCATCCAGCACTCACATACCTACAACATTCAGTTTCTAGGTCAGTCATATGCTGTAAGACAGACATCCAACATTGCAGCTATTTTCCTGTTAAAGTGGATTTTCTGCTCATCATCTTACCTGGTGCAAGTTCTGGAGCCACAGCTTTGTAATGAGCCTTGAATCCTTTGTCTGTGTTTATGTCATTGGTGTCAAAGTAGATCGTCAGGCGGTTTGTCAGTGACACTAGCGGCTTTGGTTTTGTGTGGCCACAGTATTTCCCTACAAATTATTAAAAAAAATGCCTCAAGGTTATATAGAGTCTGCACAGCATAGATAATGTCCTTATAAATAACTAAGTGCAGCCATTAATATATTTATATATTTATTTACTCTTGAGAATGCAAAATGGGTGGTGCATGATAGAAAATGATTCCAAATGAATACACTCTGGAGCCTGGTTGGAAAACTAGTGTTGTTGTGTGTGTGTGTTACTGTAGCAGTGTGCACTGTGCAGTGGACTGGCAGCACTGTGTTCTCACTAGCTGAGTCTATCCATGGACGGGTGGGCTGATTTAGGCATGACATCAAAGCTCAATCCCCTTAGCCTTGGACGGGCTGATAGCACTGCAGGCTGATGTATTCATGTGCAGGGAGTGCATGTATGTGTGTTTATATACATCTACTTATCAAACGAAAAGAACACCATATTAAAAAAATACATTTAAAAATAAATGTCCTTTGTCCTTCCCATATGTTGTCCATATGTTGGATATGATTATTTCTTTTTTTTTTTTACCAATCATTCCCAGAGAGTCCAGTAGTGTGATATAGTCTGCCGTGCAGAGCTTGGTGTCCTCTAAAGCAAACTCCTCAAACCACAGATGGATCACCTGCAACACAAACACGCAGAGCTGTTTCATCTACTGCCGTCGATAAGACAGACGGGCCGCTGACAGGGAGAGGCAAGCGCCTCTCGGTGTGAAATATGACTATGTGCACGTGTGTCTGCATCCACACACGCGTCGTATGTTGATATGTGTTTGAAGGCGGCCACAGAAAGAGACGGACGTGCAGCGGGAGAGAGAAAAGCATCCACTGTCAGGCAGGCAGGAAGACAGAGAAGGAAGAATCAAGGATTTAGTTCTTGTTTTTTTGTTTTTGTTTTTTTCCTCCTGTGGGTTTTGGGAGAAGAGCTGAGGAGAATGAAGGAGACAAGGCAGCCATCTGTCTGTGAAACTGCCACTGCCTTCATCCAGCTGTCCTCCACTGCTTTGGCTTCACATAAGACAGTTTGCCCAACAGTAAACTAGGTTGATGATTTAGCATCAGTCAGAAACTATAAAAGAATCTGTCAGGGGCGATTGTTTAATTCTGCATCTTTTCTGTCAATGAAAACAAGAGAGAGGATGGGTGTAATAGAGAAATGTGTTTCAAATTATTATTATTTCTTTTACTGTAAGCCACAAAAGCTGTTTTTGCTTTAAAAAGGATATTCATTTCACATATCATCATCAACCTTGTATCTTTACAGCACGGAAATGAATTGCACTCATGTCATGTCCTATACACTAAGATGAAGATAGAAATTAACATCATTGTCCTATATTGTAATTAACTATAACAAGCACTTTTGTTGTTTTTTGCATGTATGTGATGCCATGACCTCACCACATAATAAAAGGCAAAGAAAATTAGGTCAAACTGGAAAAACACATTGGAATAAATTCACTATTGTATGATATTGGCAACTCCTTTCAAGGAGAGGAATTAAGGTCTTTCAAATCCGGTGAGAAAGACACTAAATTGACAAGAATGACTATAAGTCTCTAGACTGTAGGATGTCACTGGTTGAGGATGGGAAGAGCAATGATGCTGATCCTTGTCACCTTATCCGTGTCCACAGTGATATGCCAGGTGCAGCTCTTTTCGTTGTCATAGGTTCCACTGGTGAAGGTGCCGGACTCTCCGGAGAGATCCTGAGGTCCACCACAGCCTGAATCCGGCCCTGGAACTATATAACAGAAGATGAATATGCTATTCTTTACCTACTTATATTCTTTTTGGAAATTATAGCAAAATAAAACCCCTTATTAACAAAAATTAACAAAACATACTGAATAGCCTAACTGTATATGGGATTACACTTGAGTTGTTATACTTAGATGAAAAACGACTGTATAAGATTGAACTATACAAGAGTGAAGTGTTTGATTACAATATTCTCCCCTTTTTCTCTTTATTTTTCATTTTTTCACTGTTGTTTAACTGCTTCTTTGTTTTTATTTCTGACTCTCAGAGGTCAATCGTCTGAAAGGGCAAAAAGTAGTTATTTTAGTTATTTTTCACTGGCAATCCAAATAGAAGAGTCTCTCTGCTTTTTCTTAAGTTACAAATTGGTAGTTATACATAAGGTATACTGAACATACTTACCATCGGATATATCTTAATTGAAAGAATGTGACACAATAATGTTGTGTTGTTTTGACCTTAATCGTCTGCACGCCAATGCTAACAACTATTTAAATAGTGTGCAACCCTCTTTTGTTCAAATATTTTGCATTTTGCATTACATTCTTTAAATAACATATTAGGCAGCTAACATATCTATATAGTAATTTATAACTTATAATAACCTAAGAAAAATGAGAAAACCCTTACCCACTCATACTATCTAACACTCATGTATCACTTGTTATAAATTTGTATTTTTTTTAATTTAGCTTTATTTACTTTTAATTAATGCCATTCATGCTAGAGTTGTGACACATATTAAACTCTTTTGTACATCTTTAGGAAACTCAAAACCAATTTATTTTAATCTCAGTAACCATTGAAATTTTTTTATTTTAAATCCCTCAGCAAACATATTATCTGCACAAAATTTGAAATGGTAGTAAGAAATGATCAATGAATTTGATTGATAAGAATGAATTTGATTTTATTTTTACAAATTCTAGCAGTGAAAGTTAAGGGTCAAAAATGTTTACTAGAATATTTCAATGATTTAAAAACACATTCTGGTAGCTGCAATGCCAGATTAAAATCAATTGTGATGCCTTGGTAACAGCATTGATTGTACAGCACGTCATCAGCCACTGTAGCAGCGTGTTTTCCCTCCTGGCTGTAGCTGCTTCGTTAGGAGTCTGGAGCACAGCTGTGTTTAACAACTCAAAACTCATATAAATATATTTGTCATTTAGGCAGAACATTACTGTCACATTGCTGTGTAAAACAGGACATCTTATTTTGTGGGCAATGATCCTTTTAATAGATTTTGTAAAAAAATAGCGTTTTTTTTCTTCATGTGTTGCAATGGTGATGATCCAACAGTGAAATAGTGTGTAAATAAATAATATGGAACAAGCCACAGTAACAGTCCCCGCTCTTCAGAGCACATCTTATCTGCCAACACACTTGTCACCAAGACATTTAATCCCATAAGACTCTGATGACTGGTGATGCTAAAAGCAAATTAGTTCTGAATCTGATATTCATTTCACCATTCTACTCATCTCATGCAAACCCAAACAATTTACCCACTTCAATTTCCAAGATTGAAGAAGTCTTGTTTGTTCTGCATAAGGCTGGAGGGAATAATGACATATTGGTAGGATCATATTATATAGTACAGGTGTGGCCCATGTAGGATCATTTCTCTCAAGGAGAGTGACGATATATTCATTATTATTATGAAATCAATATTACATTTTGTCATTATTGTTTTACAGCTACAACCATCACAACAATCTATTAATATTTTATATATATATATATATATATATATATATATATATATATATATATATATATATATATATATATATATATATATATATATATATATATATATATATATATATATATATATATATATAATCTATATTAATAGATTGTTTACAGTCAAAAGTCTTGCACCTGCTGCGAAGGTGGATATTTCCATCTTTAAGTCACCATTAGTTCTCTTCACAGATATAATGAGGATCCATGTATAACATTCAGTATTTGTATCAGTTTGTTTTAACCCTTTCTATGAACCTTTCTATGCGCAGTGGTTTCTTTTTTTCTTTCTTTCTTTCTTTCTTTCTTTCTTTCTTTCAATCACCTCCTGCATTTACACTGACAGTGACATTTGATCAAAAATAGACTGCAGCAGTGTGACTACATGTTTTTCAGTGATGCTGAGTCACTGATGCATTGACCTCAGAAAGCTCAGTTTGGATGTTTTTTACGAAATTCCTCACTGTCCCTGTCTTATCTTGTTGAATTTCCTCATAGCTACTAAAGGTTTGACTACATATTGTGTCTGAAAAAAATTCAACAAAGAAATAATAAAAATAATAATGAGAAAAATATTATACATATTTGTGCCCTATACTTGGATTGCAAGCAGGCAATTGTGCAATAATTGTGTTTCGTGTGTATTATTCGGATTCATGGTTACTTTTCCACTTGGATTGGCTGATTTTGTTTATCTTATCTAGAAAGAACTGCAAGCAAATAACTATAAGAGATAGAATTATTCTATCTAAAGAGTTTTTTAAGGATTATATAGAAATACACATTGGTTTTGAAACAGTACACTTCTCACCTTCATGAGTAGAAGTTTTTTCGGTAAAGTAGACCGCCATGAGTGCAATGCAGGCGCCGGTCATGGCCACAAAAAGAAATATCAGGCACTTCTCCAGCGTACTCAGGCCTTTCTTCATTACATCCATTTTCCTCACAGCGGAGGAGATGCGCCAGACTGTGCCTCTTCCAACAATTCATCAGCTTATTAACAAAACCAGGAACCTGAACTTTGACAGCACAGATGAACCTTGAGCTCAGCCTGGCTGTTACAAAGCCATATTATATCGTATCATGACCATGAGTTAATGAGTATTGATGCTGTTGATATCCCTATCAGATCATAGTTTAAATATCTCAAACATATGGATGCAGAATAAATAAGGAGAGTAGGTTCAGCCCTCTTCGACATTAAATAGTATCATAAGACTTTGAAATATAGTTTTCCTTTGGACAGTTTGGAAAACCAGTGCTGTGTTTTTTTTTTATTTTAGTTTCCCAATAGAATTGTGCAAAACCAGCATTTTCTCAGCTGTAAGAAGCAAATTCATTAAATTAAAAACTGATGACTCAATCTTTTATTTATTGCTCACCATAAACTCAAATTCATTGAAAAGATGGCTTTGTCACTTTTATGCAGTTTAATAACAATATTACAAAAAATGAGAAATGAGAAGAAACTAAAAAAATTCTGCTCAAGAATGTTGAGAGTGGTGAGGGATAGAGGGATATATTGGGGGTATGACCTGGATTTAGTCCTGGTGATTATAATAATCTTGAAAAATATTTAATCACACATGAAAAAGTAGAAGAGGATAAAACAGAAATGAACACAGTCTGTCTTCACAAACTGTGCCTGAAAAACAATCCATCAGGATTTCTATGAAGTTGTGATGTCATACATATACATATGCTGATTACCCCCCCATTCACAGCTATTCAAACCAGACAAGGGAGATATTTATTAATAATAACTATTGCAGTGTCCATTTGAAACATACCTCTTCAGAATGACCTGGTTCCTCTGGTGTTGCTTCTTCAACACACAGAAAAATTAATACTGTTTATATGAGATGTGAATTACAATACAACACCAAGAACATGAAATAAACTAACATTCAGACAGATGTTATAAAAAGTACTCTAATGGTGAATAAACAGTCCTTTCTCATTTCAATACATAACTGGGAGTTTTTTTTTAAAAAGTGTGCATGTTAAAATAAAGTGAAGTAAAGTAAAATATTAGGAATATTGGGCTCTTAAATGGTTTATTTTCTTTATCCAATGGAATGTTGTATCCCTACTGGCTGACTTGGCCACTACGTTGGATTTTACTGGCCCCTTTCTATATATATTCTGGCCTGGCAGCAAGAAATGAAAATAAATATTCCATAACTATGGTGATTTATTCATTGTATACATAATACATAATATTACGCTATGTTATTGGACACAAACACACAAGCCACAGGAAACTAATATAACAGTAACACACAGCCTACAAGAGTGAAGTTCCCTTCAGATTTGATTGTGTTTGGTTGTGTTTGGTTGTGTTTGGTTGTGTTCCTAGTTGTCTTGGGTTCATCAGCAGCACTACCTGCTACAATAACTTCTAATCAACTTTTAAGTGTCATGGTCCAATGATGACAGCTTTGTGGAGCTGGATATCCAGAACCCTATTTCTCCACAGCAGCTGATCATTGGTCGCCATGCCTTGGTGATTGGTTGAGTAGCATCATGTGAGATAATTTACAATGCATGTAATTGGTCTGTGTGTTTCTTGGGCCACTATAGCAGTATTGCAAAGGTTGGATAAGCTGCAGCTTGGTTGAATCCATCGGTCAGGGTGCTCTGCTGTTTCACTGGGTATCCCCCAGAGGTTAGTGCTGGGCCCACTCCTATTCACAAGCTACCTCCTTCCTCTGGGCAAAATCCATGGATTTCCACATTCACTGCTTTGCTGCTCAAAGAGTGGAGATATACGCCTGTGTGTCATACAGGCGCATATCTCCACTCTTTGAGTGATGTGCACCTTAAATACATGAAGTTTGAAGTTGAGGTTTGACCAGAAATCCGCTCTCCAGATCATCATCAGCACCAAAGTATCTGTCCATGTCACAGCCATTTTCATCCAACTTCACTGCCCCACAATTTCAAAGCTCTTCATAACCCCACCTGCACCTATTTCTCTGACCTACAGTAGCTGGTTTGCTGACCACATCCAACCTCAACACCATTGGCCTCTGGAACTCCCTCTCTCCACACATCTGTCAGTCTGACACTATATACAATCTGCCATTTGTCAGCACTTGACAGGGTTTTATCAGAACCATCTCCCAGACTCACTTTGGATATATTATAACCCAAGGCAGCAATCTGCCTGTCTTTCTCCTTTAACACTTGATTTTTCTTTCAAGATAAGGGCTTTCCTTCCATTTTCTTTCCGTGTGACAAAAGGTGTCGATGTACCTAATGCTGCTTATCACAGGGACATCCATGATGAAAGTAGAATGACGAAGACATTGCCAATAAATACAACATACTGATGTGCTTATGTGCTTCTTTTTCTGTGTCTCTCTCTTTCTCTCTAGTTCTACCTCACTCTCCCCTTGCCTTTCACTCATCCGTTTCATCTGTAGTTTGTTTCAGATCTTCTTGTTCCACCTGGGGACCTATGATTTATGAGCACATCTATCAGCCATAATAAAGCAGTGTCTAATGAAGGTGACCTTTGTGCATATGTGGATGTATAATATTTGTCTATACATTTCTTTTATTAGTGCAGCTTTGCATGTGCTTGTGCTCTGTTACAAAGGTTACAATGGCATGTGCTTGTGAGCTGAATGTTAAGCAATCAATGGCGAACTTTAAAATACTAGATACGTGCAGGCATGTGTGTCTATGTTGCAGAGATAAAAAAGGAAAGCTGCAGGAAGCTGGAATTGTTTGATAAAGGAACACACTCGCATGGCCTAACACTGCACTGCAAACAAATGTAGGCCACATATTCCATAGGGAGTGGAGCGGCCATCAGGAGGACAAGCCTCACTTCCAGCTATCTCACTATAAGACAAGAGGAGGATAAATAAGGGGAATAAGTATTTGCAGACCTCTGTGTGGGAAATATTCTGCAGACTGGAAGCCGGAGCTTTAATCACCTTGCTGTTACTGGCTCAGTTAAATCTCCAGTGCGGGATTTAGAGCCTGACTTGAGCAGAATTAAACAGCAGCACCACCTCTAATTTGCCACCCCACAATCTCGAGATATGATCTGTAAATAGCAATTAACAGGCATCCCCATGGTAAAAAAATGTGTCTAATAGGCCACTAACAATGTGTAAGGGAGAAAATACTGATGATTCTCTGGATAATTGTGATGGCGTCTGTTCAAGTTGTATCTGCAGAGCTTTTGTAAGGGTTTCTATATGAGCTGAAGAAGCTTGTGTGTTTATGATGCTAACTGGGTCACTACAAGCAGATCTCAAATCCAGACAGGACAATAACAGGACAATAACTTATCTGTAGACAAGCTTCAATTATAGCTAAAAAATGCTGCTGCTGCTGCCCTAAATTCTTCCTAGAATCCCAGGATGCTATCATTGAGTTAAATAGGGTGGGAAATAAGCTAGGGTGAAGCACATAATGTTTTCTGCTCAAAATTACTAACTAGACCCTCTATTTATTTATTTATTTATTTATTTTAACACAGCCTCTCAATAAATTTAGTAATCAGAAGAGCTCTACAGAGTAATTTCACAATAAAATATATTTTTCATCAATTAAATACAATTACATAATCCTTTGAGCTTGTAAAAGAAGAGGAAATTTTCTTTTTCAAAATTCACATTTTTTTTTTTTTTTATCAATGACTAAAAATATCTTTCTTTAAATTACATCCACACATTACACCAGGTGTCCCCACAGCCCAGCAGCTGCTTGCCTGGAGTAGCAACACCATTAGTTCCAACGTCTTAGCAAGAGGCGGAGGAGGTCCTTGGGCTGTAACAAGGTGCTGCCAGCTCCTCTCATGGACTATCAGTCTTTACTTTTAGAATGTGAGACAGCCTGGGAATTTATATAAAAATATATAACCTACATATATATTTATATATATGTATATAACCTATATATAACCTGGGAAATATATAACCTACATGTATGTTATAGGGGCTTATTTTTGTTCCTTATTACAGGCAAATATGAACTGACTCTAGATATATTGATAATATATATATAAAATCAATGTATATATATAACATATATATATATTATATATATACTATACACTTTTTACAAGCTAAACAGAATTCAAATAAACTGTGCTGTATTCATCATCACAGATTTTTAGTATTACATTATTTTATTTCATGTGTTGCATTTACTCCTTTCCCTATAGACAGGAATATATGACAGGAAAACATAGTGAGTGTTTTCTGTGGCTTCAAGTATTTCCATTTCTGGGTGCTGCTCATGTAGGAGATTTTTCCCCACAGCTGGATATTTCCTCTAGCTCAGTCTAGGGTTCTGTGCAGACCCCAGCTTCTTTACCAATTTTTTCATTTGTGTTTTTTGTTTTTATTTGTTTGGGGAGTAGATCTGTATGTTATTTCGGTAATTTCAATTATTTACTGACAGATGGATACATGTAACCAGTAATAAAAGCAGAATTAATTCCTTTAATGTCGCTCGGCTGTTGAATCCAATCCAACACAGTTAAATTCTATCTGGAATGAAGAAAGAGCAAGTTCTGTATATTAACAGGAAACTCAAACGATAAAAACATGAAACACTAAGATAACGAGTTGCACTAATCTGTGTTTCTCTTCATATAAATCGGGACATAGGAGAGGAGGTTTCTATTCTCATCTCAAGAAAGCTATTTAAGTTACCCTATACAATGTATATGCATCCCCAGGAAATGATATTAGTTTTTCATATTACTTTGGTGTCAAAATCTTAATGTTCATTGTATAGGCCTATAGTAACATCTTCAAGACCTCATTAATTGGTAGCTAAAGCATTTTTTTCAATTTTAATCAAATCCTCACATTTGATTGGACTGCAAGAAAGTGGGTTGATAATATATAATATATATCTAGGCTGTTTTAAATAATAAAAACAAAGTTGATCAGATGAACTATTGTAAACACCCCTGAGTGCAGGTCATCAAACAAGCTGCAGGAAGAGAAAAAAATGTGATTTTGATAAAAAAAACAAAAAAAAACATATTTTACATAGTTTTTTTCAGTTTATGGGTGCTTTAAATTAGTTAATTTTAGCAAATAACCCCAACTACAAGAATTGTCATACAACATTTAGGACAATTGATGTAAGTGACCATGCACCTATATGTACAATATTTTAAGAAACAAATTAAACTTAGTTATCAACAATTATACTCCCCACACTGAACTGGGCTTTAGGGAAACAATAATCTCAGCCATACTAAAAGAAGGATTTTCTTAATATAGATTACGGATTAGTTACTTTCATCATGGCCAAACGATTAGAAGAGTTCCACGCTGATATGTAATGATCAGACTTCAGGCTAAATAAAAGTAATAATTACAAGAAAATACAATTTGATTCAGTTGGAATCTTTTGGACATCATTCTATGTGGATTCGGTTTACAGGGAACATGCTGAGATTGATGGATATTTATCAAATAATTTTAGGCTAGAAGGGAGTTCAAAACATGCAGTGCACAGTCACCGCTACTCTTCGCATTATATTTGGAACCATTAGCTTAATACATCAGACAAAATAAAAATATCTGGGGAATTACTATTAACGGTATGGTAGTATAAATTGGCCTGTTTGTTCCTTTAATTTGATAAAAGTGGAGACAGGAAACATGCAGAGAGAAAGTAGGAAGACAAGTCCTGGCCAGGTTTGGACTGATGACAGCATACAGAATGAGCATGTGTTATGTGAGGCATCGGTTCATTAAAACAGCCAAAGAGGCGATGAGCACAGCCAGCAAGGTGACTATTGAAAGAAAGTGGAGTGCTGTCCACTGCTTACTATGGCGGTGGGAGGTGTTTTTCCATGTGTCTTTGAAATCCCCCTCCACGTTCCTTCTCCCTCTGTGCCAACCACCGCCTGTGGCCAAATCTAATCTGCACTTCCAAATGAAAATGACACAGCAAGTAGGGGGTTATTAAAAATTGAAACAGAGCTAATTAAAGCTAGGGTCAAAGAATTCGAGTCAGCGACCGGGCAAACAAGAACGGACAGACGCAACGTCAAAAGACAAACTGACCTAGACTGGAAGAAAAAAGGAGAGCGAGGTAACGCTAATGTGGCCGGGAACTCTCTTGAACAGCAGAGCATGAACTGCCACTTCCAGAAACATTCACACGCTCTTGTTCTTCCACAAATCCGAGCAGGTCGGACGGACCCGATATAAATCTGACTTAGTGGCTGCATCGTCTGATCACAGAGGATCAAAAAGGGCATAAGGATTCTACTTGTCATCCGCGGCTGTTCTTTACAGGTTGTGACATTTTGCAGCACAGACACTGCGGATATAGAAGACCTTTTTTCCCTCCCCCTTGCTATCACATCCTGACATTAACTGGAAGTGACATGCTTGTTAAGACAATAACAGCAGTCTCCTGAAATCAGTGTAACACCGGCCAGAACAGTACATTCGCACTGAAGGCAAGCGTCCAACATCAAACGACGGTGCGTTCTTGGTTCATGTTAAGCAAACAATAACCAGTATTCTTTTTACAAAAAAAACTTTTTAAGTCCACTCAATATTGCCTCTCTGCTTGAAATGCTCCAAATGCATAAAGATGTAACCCATGAAACTTGGGTGAAAAAGGACAACTCTCCACTTCCCAATGTCTAAATCTAATCAGAAGCATGAAATCACAAAACACCCACAGGAATCTAATGTAACAGTTTCCTGTACTTTCTCTCTTTTATATTTATCTTTAGTATATATGCCTATAATATATCTGTCTTGTTCTTTTGAATTTAATCTGAGCTGTGTGGAGGTTTTTATGAGCTGCTTTACAACTTTAAAAACCCTGATGGCCGCACATTCACTTATGTTGCCTGATTAGACGTCTTTTCGAGTTGTGTACAAACTCTATCTCTGTCTGCTGTTAGTTCTTTCCTTAAAGCTCTTAGAACAGGAGATGTTTATCGTTTTTATTATTACATTGTTTCGTGACATCAAATAATTTGCATCATAGGGGCTGAATGTGAAGATTCTGAGATTAAAAGACTATTGGACAGATTTATGATTACAGTTTGACTTGGATTGTGTGATTGTTAAATACGACAATATAACACTGTACCACTATAAAATAACACCATATCTATTTAAAACTTGGTTTTAAGTACATTAAGCAATGGTGTTTGGCAGAAATGGATATATTGGAGCTTGCAGAAGAGTCAGCGTTTCCCAGCCTTATTCAAAACTTGGCAGTTGACATGAATGTTACAACTTGAAAACCTTTAATTTTGAAGACTCTGATGTGACATTCCTGTCACATCACAGGTCTGACAAAATACAGTTTTTTTCATTTTAGAATTGTGTTTCTGTGGACAGTGTTTCTCTGTTGAGCTGTGGTGGAAGGACTCTAGTACCAAAAACATGTTGCTCTTCCTTAGCACTTTAGTGGTGTTCTGTTTTCTCTCTGCCTGCTAAAACTGTACAATACTATACACCTGTTAGGCATGGTTCTGATCTTTCATCCCCACGGTGCACACCTTCATATAAATGACCTATAGCAATAACACTAACACTATGCTACAGATAAAACAAAAAATGTCCATTTTAGGCCTTAAAATGCATATAACTCTGTTCTGACTATTTCTGCTTTTCACTTATTTCATTAGACAACAATGTTTCTTTTTACAAATTAGTCAAAGATTGAGTTTTGTCCTTTACTAACTACAAAATCTTGACCTGCCTTGCATTTTTGTATGAATGACCTAATCCGGTATTTAGAGATCTTCAAACTGACCAAAGCTATAATGCAAAACTATTGTTATGAGGTGACAGCATGCATTGATTATGACATTTTTCTATCTAGACCCACTTGGAAACATCACAGGGTGTCAATCAAAAAGGAAATAGTTGAGGGCAAACTTTGCCTCTGAACAATCGTCATGCCCTCGTTAGAGATAAGGAACTGTCTCATTAAGCTTGTGACTAATTTAATCCAGCACACTCTCCAGTTTCTTTTCTCTCAGTCAGCCCTGATGTTGCCTGCTGCTCTCTACCATGTGCACCTGGCTGTGACATGATCACTTTCTCTTGCTGAGTTATTGGCATCATTGGTCTCTTTTTCTCTTTAGGTTTTGTGAGCTTTCATTTCTGTGAATCCCTGAAGCGATGAAACTCCCTGTCTAGAAAATAAATTAAACAGATTAAATATTCTTAAAAGTGTCCTACACCTCAATTCGCTGCCAATATCTCAGAAATAAAGAATGTGTAAATCTCAACATTTTTTTCTTGTTTTAATAGAAAACCAAAGAACAGAGATATGCATACAGTCCTTTTTTAATTACTCACTAAAAATAAATGTGCAAGAGAAAAGAAAATACAGCAATCTTATAAATATCGGGTCCCAAAACACCTCAAAAACATATACCAAATGCACCAAATGTAGTGAGATGTTGGGAGAATATATTTGCACAAATATTTTGACAGTAAGTAATACATCTATGATCTGAGTCTTTTACTGTGAAGGTCTGGACTTCCTTTCAGGTCATACAGCTGCAAGTGTAACTAATATACATGCTTTTCACTATTATTGCCTTTGTTATTTAAAAACTGTTAGACATTTTCACACTCTCTTTTTTTTAAATATCTATTTCCATAAAATAAGTCTTGAGTTGTTCAGTTTATATTTCTATGCCCTACCTGTATCTCCTTTTATCACAAACATCACAAATAGTTTGACTCTTTATGCTACAACATTCCAATATACTTACTTACAGGGATCGACGTCCCGTTAATGTTTCAATTGGCAATCATGATGAGGGGAGGACAAAAGTTTTGACCTGGTGAAAAGAAGGAGTCTGACATTGGCTCCCTCCGTGCTGTGCTACTCGAGGACGGAGGTGGGAGGGGGACGCGCGCAGCAGTTGGGCCGCCTGACGTTTCGCAGCATTGACCTGAAAACGTTCTGCTGCCTTTTCTTGTTCTTCCTGCCATGTCGCGGTGAATCCACCCCAGAGATTGACTTTCGGATGGAGGTCTTTAGTATCAGTTTCCTCTCTTGCTCCTTGATTTTGCACTGCAAGTGGCTCTGAATGGCAAAACCGAGGGATTCTGGGTCCACTGAAGCACCATAGACTTCCCAAGTCATCCCTTGTTCATCCCAGACGACGTCGTGGACACTCTTGTCTTTCTGCTTCTCGGATTGCTCATCCTCCTCATTGTCATTTCTCTCTGGTTCAATCTTCTTCTTGCCAGAGTTTACCTGCTTCGTCAGGACTTTGCTTATAACGTTACTCTTTTCTTTGGTCTTTTCTTTCGCCTTCTCTTTAGGGCTTTCAGCTTTCTCTTTTGTTGCATCTGACTGGAATGTGGTGTTTCCTGTTGTTGCTGTTGTCAGGGTCTCCTCCGGCTTGGATGTTACAGCGGTTTGAGACAGCGTGCCACTGTTACTGTCAGCAGATCCGGGCTTGGTAGCAAAGTCTGTGTCTGCGGCTGCTCCTGATTTAATATTGGGGCCTCCAGCAGTGTCAGTTTTCACATCAGATGCCTGAACTGTAGTATTAGTATTTTGGGAGCTTGCCGTCGCTCTCTGCTCCTTATGGTTGCTATGTTCAATGTTGATTTGATAAACTGGCTGGGTGTTGCATAGAGCTGATCCTGGTTCTTTGGGCTTTGCTCCCAGCCTGGTGTCTTGCTGCTGCTGCGTTTCTGAGAGAAAAACCTTGCCAGCGTTCTGGTTGGGGCACATCTCTGCCTCAACGGTGAGTCTTTCTGACTTGGGATCAGTGGTGACAGAAAGAGAACCAGTGTTCATTTGTGTCAGCCCAAACTGGTGGAGGTTCACACCCCCGTCGACCTGGTATACTACAGCCAGGCTCTGCGACTCCTCCCTGGGTACTGAGCCAGAACTAGACCTACGAATCACAGCAGAGGAGAGCAGGCTCGGACTTGTGGACACAGCCTTACTGCACATGTTGGCCACCGCCTGAACCTCCATATCGTGACGCTGCTTGACTGGGGTGGACGACAGGGATGAGGTCATGGTGGAAGCCTCTCTGTAGTGCTTTGGCTGCTGCACATCAACGACGGCCGTGTCAGTCTGGCTGCTCACCTCTGCGACCTGCCCATATGCCGCCATGTTTCCTACAGCCTGGGGAACAGTGGAGGAATCCTCCCCTGAAGACGCTGGCTGATGAGGATCTGATGAAACTTGGGATTTCTTTACCAGTTGCGGATCCTCCTCTGGATGCGTCAAACTTAAATTCTTATTTGTCTCATCCTCTGCACGTTGGCCCTTAGCTGGAGGTGAAGAAGAACTGAGTAGAGCTGCTGATTCCATGCTTTGTTTAGGTTTGGGTGACTCCTGCAGAGAGGCAGGGCTTTGTGAGCACCTTTGTATATGATCAGGCTCTTTAGATTTCTGTGGCAAAGCAGCGTCCTTGTTTACAGCAGCTGAGGTACTTCCTTTATTATCCTGTTGGGGTGTCAGTACTTCAGTTGCTGCATGTTTTAAGTCACAAGTGCTCACGTTTTGATTATTTGCAGAGACATTTTTTGTACTGTCCTCTTGTGCTGTGCCTGAGGACGTTCCACTGCTCAGCACCGCAGGATGTGCACACTCTTCCTCCGCTGCACTTGGCCCTTTTATTCTGCTGTCGATGGTCTGTGTGTCGACCTTTGACGCTTCAAGAGTAGGTGACACACCGGCCTTACAGATATCCTTTTCATCAGTCGGGATTAACACTCTCATATTAGCATTGGCATCCCTCTGGTCACTTCCTGCCTCTTTGCTTGTGAGAGACAGGTCTGACATCTGTTGGTCTCCGCCTGTCACACAATCTGATTTTGTCTGGTTTCCATTGGTCTCTGACGGTTCGTCTGAAACAGGACTGCTGACCGGATCGCCTCCAACGGAAGCTGTTTTTTGGGTATGTGGGACGGTGGTAGTGGAAGCAGCAGTCACAGACAAGGTATCCTGTTTGTGATCGGTAGACGTGAGGCTGGGTTTTGGACAAACCTGAGAGAGTTTTAGGTTGGGCTCTTTAGCCCAGTTGGCATTCGACTCCTTGCCCAGCGTGTCCACCACAGCCAGCTGAGGCACCATCTGGACTGTCACTGTCCTTTTTGGGTTAGTTCCCATGATGGATTCACTGTTTCAGTCTTTAAATATTTTCGTAATCCAAAGACGGGAGACAGATGCACAGCGTGAGATGAGTCACTTTGTGCAATTTTCTAAAGGAGGAAAATAGACAGAGACTTAGTTTTTGGTGACTGTTTATATCTAAATTTAAACAAAAACATTAAAATCAGATATCCTTCATGTAAATTGCGTCTTTCCTTTCACTTAGATTTATTTAACCAAGATGCATTTAAATAACCCCAACCAGATCATTCAATGACCCAATTTAATGACTGCTTTCGATCTAAATCAAAGCTTCAACATCATAATATCCTAAGTCCAGGTCACTATAATGTAGTGAGCAATCCTCACATTATTTTCTGCACTGTGGTTAATAATTGATTAATTACTGTATATGCAGTGAAGTTGTTGTCTTTTTAAATTACTGTAAAGTCATTTAACATTTGCTTGCATATAATTCTGGGCACATGTCTTCTTTTAAGGCTAATGTTTTATAAATCACTATTATAGAAATTAAATATGTATCAAGCAGTTTAGTCCATCTGTAGCAATGACATAAAAATAAGATAACAGTAGGAATCTTCCCTACAGAGCAGACAGTGTTGCCTCAGAATATGTGAAAGTGTAGAAAAAAGACTTTGAGAAGTATATGTAGGCTGGAGGCACTAATAGATGAAGCATATTTGATTCAAATGGTGGATGTTCCACATTTGAAATGTTTTTCTTTACACGTATGTCTCCCTAATTTCATCTGCAGTTATCATAAATATGTAGAATATTGAGTGTTGCATTATATAAGGATATAAAAGACACATCTTTCTCACAAAAGGTGATATATTAGTTTAAATGAACCTGTGTTACCGTGTTCTGTGATCACACGCTTCATATATAATGAAATTAACAATTTTATGAAAAATCATATATATTTGAAGCAGAGAAATGTCAGCTAAATTGCAATAAAATGCAAAATTCCAAACCTACTGAACGTGTTCCCTGAAAACAATCACAATTACTAACCTTTTTGTTTAACTACATTTTTCTTTGTGCTGACACATTGCATGGAAAAATAAACAGAAAAGTGTGTCTTTAGATCGTCTTTCGTCTAGTAAAAGTTCTAAGCAGTGACCTACACTTTCACAAATGTCTTTTTCATCCCGGGCTTGATAAATGACTCCATCTCAGTCTGTCTCCCGAAAGTGTAAAAAGCATCTAGGCCAATTCTGCATGTAATGTGCCTGCAGCCCAGTCTGAAATATCCGCTCCTTTGGAGTCAGACAAATGAATTCCATGTGATCAAGACTTTACTCATACATAACAACCCATGCACATAATTCATTGGCCCACAGAGAGCACTGGTTATCCACTTCATTGACATTATTGATGGTGACATCTATTCTACATATACTGCACTGAATATTAAAATCAATTGTATCTGTTAAATTGTTCTGCTTCCTTACAACAGGGCACATTTCTGTCTAGAAATAAAGGTAAGCATTCCTATAACCCTAATTCAAATGTGCTTTATATCCTGGTTGCACCATTTCCACCAGCGTAACTTCAATAAAGACCAGAATAGAAGGCTACTTTTGTTTTAGCCATAGACAGGTGGTGCTGCCCTGTGTGTTTGTGTGTGCGTGTGTGTGTGCGCGTGCGCGCGCGTGTGTTTGTGTGTGTGTATCCATCTGCCCATCTGTTGTCAAAGTGCAAATATTTATGGAAAGCATATCCTGACTGTCATTAGACATTCTGGGCTTTTTGTCTGCAGCAGTTTTAGAAGAGTGGCTGCATGGAGTGTGAATGCAAAAAATGAATTCATGCAAACGGAAAAACATGAACAAAGATCCACACAGTCATGTACCGCAGCCTCTGGTCCTGTCCCACCCTGATAACTCAGGCCACTGATATTTCGCTGAATGGATTTGACCTTGCGGACGAATTCAACATCAAACACGAAGGAAACCTATCGCCTGACGTGAAGGAGAGAATGATCTTACCTTGAGAAAGACGCGTTAAGTCCCGCACCTTAGGGCGCCGTTCCGTGTCACTGAGATGAGGCTAAACACAAGATATGAATATGGAAAATCAACCCTGTGTCGGTGACATGAAGCCACGCCTTCTACCAGAATATGGGGCTTTTTTTCAGAGGGATCGTTCCTCTCGTTTCCTAGCACAGCGCAAATTTGCGCAAAATCCACGCACCCGGGCTGAATGAGTGACTGTGCGCAATGAGTCACCGCTGTCCGACGGACGCCTTCCTCTGAGCTCTTTATTAGCATCGCCTCTCGCCAAGAAAAAGTGGACCTCGGACAAAATGCATGTCACCCTCTCGAGGTTTGATCCGTCCCACACTGAACCTCACAGAGCTGCTCCGGCGCAGCAGAGTAAAGCAGGTGAAAGGATGAATGGAGGATGAGAATGGAGGCAGCACGCGCGCGCACACACACACACGCACACACACACGAAGAGGACGGTCACCTGCTCTCAAATTGATTACTCGTGAATCCCAGAATGAGCCTTTGTCTTCTAAGGGAGAAGATAATATCCCAGGAGGGTATATGATTTATTTTCTTGTCTTTTTTTTTTTTAGTTCAGAGACTGGTTTTGTCTCTGAAGAGGTGGGTGTTTCCGACTGGCTCAGGTGTTTTGATGTTAGTATTTTGAAATGTAGATAAATTAAGCAGCTGACGTTTTGCAGAGAAGGTTCACTGGATAGTTGTCTTTCATGTTGCTTTACAAAATGGTGCTACTGTATGTGGACAGAATGATGAATGAATGAATAGTTTATTTATGTTTCACAAAGGTATTATTTATTTCACACACTTAGGCAACTGGTTATTTTAATACAAACAGGAAGGCTTCTATTCCTTCTATATATATATATATATATATATATATATATATATATATATATATATATATATATATATATATATATATATATTCTATCTATTCTAATTTTCTAAATTTTTCCCCAAATAAATGAATGCATCAGAAAAGAAACAAGTACAGAGAAGATACTTTAAACTTATCCCCACTTGTGAAAATACAAGTTAACATTAAATAACGTAAATAAATGAATTCAATGAAACAATTTTACTACAGAATATTACAATTTAATATGGGTAGACTGGTACTATTTCTTGCATTACTTCTGATAAAAAAGAGAAGTCAGCCAAATGCAAAACAAAGAGAGAATTTAATGTGCTCTAATGAATACAAGCACTAAATACACAAAGAACACAGAAAAGGCTGAAATCAGCAGCTACTCTGGACTGCTGCACATTTCCATCCTGGTGTTTTCTTTTTTTTTTCCTAAAGCAGCATTTAGCTTCACTGTGTCTTTCTCTGTGGTTTTGGCTGTTGTAAATGAATATTTGCATGTTGCACCAGTGGTTCCAAACCTGGGGACCAATATATAATTATGATTATTTTTTTGGCTGTTATTTGATAGATGATATAGATACAGACAGGACATGTGGCACAGAGAGAGGATGACATGCCACAAAAGGCCCAGACCAGGATACAAGCAGCATTTATATATACCTTTAAAAAACTGTGAAATACTAATAATTTGACCTGAGCAGACCTTTAAAATGATTAAAAGGAAACCATTATGAGACTTGAACAATCTATGACAGGTGGTTTATAACTGGACAAAGTGGTGTCATAGGTGTAGACTAAGCTGTTTTTGAGACACAAGGTCATATTGAGCATGGCGTTTCAATTTCTTTTTCCTGATACATGACACAAATATCTAACTTTAGCACCCTGTCACAGTACTCAAACATAGTCTTGCTTCAGATAAAGAATGGCAGGGGCATGCCATCATATTATATAATGGAAGATAATTAGAGGGACGTGATTTAAAACCATCAATCTCTGTCATATCAGACAAAGAGCACCAAGGTTAGATCTTGGTTTTATCTTTAGATCTGTCATATATGTATTCGGTTTTGCTGTATTTTTAAAACTTAGGAAAGCTCTGTTAAGAGGAAAGTAGAACACTTCTTGGTGAGTAAACTGAAAATCATGTGTAAAATCAGTAGAGTGTTCCTTTATCCCATTTAATCCTAAGAGCTGCTAAGTCTATGACTGCCATTTTATACTTTACCCTTTTAAACACAGATTTCATGCCAATAATTATACCAGTTGAGTCACTAATAATCATGTTATGTATCTATATGTTTTTTTTCCATTTCATACTATTTTCTTTGCAGAAAATACCATTTAATGTCTGTTACGGTCCACTTGAACAAATCTGCCCATAAACAAAAAACTAATTATCCCATGTACAAAATTCTTTTTTAGGGGAATATTTTAGAGATTTGAATGATTACATAGATATATACATGTCAATGTTGAAAATCATAATAAACTAAACAAAATGATCTCTTTCTGGGAGGGTTTGTCTTTGTCAAGTTCTCAGAAGGAAGAAGCAGTAAGTTTATGACATCATATGACAGGAAGTAGTTGGAAACTTAGATTATTTGCTTAAAACCTTCTAAATTGTCTACTTCATTAGAAAAAAAGCTGTATGAGTAACATTTCATTTTTTTTCCAAGTATAAAATGACAGTCATAGACTTGAAGGCTTATAGGCATTAATGGGTGAACTATAACAACAGTAGATCAGAAAACAGCAGGAATCATTTTCACTTACACCATGTCACCCTGTAAACGAGGAGAAAACTGTGAGAATACAGACATAACACATTTTGTCGCTAAGCTGGACGACTTTTTGATTTGATGAGAATTATTGAACTTAGTCATATCAAAGAAATCCTACTTTTGGTTTTATTGTAAACACAATAAAACAGTCTAAGAAACAACACAACATTAAAGGGCTTGATTAACACATCCGGTTATTTTCCATCTGACTTCATATCAGTCGTGCTGGCTACTTCCCAGCTCCTACAGTATCCAGTCAGACTGTTATTATGATCCGAGTGGTTACTTCAGGGATTCACTTTTCAAATATAGCCAGGTTGTGCTCTGAGACAGGAGCTCCTTTCGGAATGCAGTAATTGTACGGGATAGACCTCCTGCCTTTAAAATCCCAGCGGGACTGATTAGGTGAGCAGGTAGACTGCGACTTAATTACAGCAGAGTGCATCGTTGGATGGGCTGCACTCATTCTCCTTGTTGATATGCCAGACGTGTGCTTCGGGGTGACAGTTGGTGAACAACCCAGTTTGGAAGAAGTGACACAGTTGGTGAGAAGGAAACTGATTAGGCTGTAAAGATGTGTGATCTGTCTACCACCATTTATAACCAGACATTATTATGGTGATGCTGCAAGTACCCAGTGTTATAACTAAGATGCATCAAATGAATCATAGAGACTTAATACTAAATATCAGGGGAATGATGGGTCTATATTAGGTAAAAACAGACATTGTTAATAATTTACCATAGTAACACAGTTATAATGGAGATCGGGTAGCATCTAGTGGTTGAATAAGGAACGGCAAATACAAGGACCTATTCTTTTTGTCTTTGCCAAGGGTGGGTTGTTGTTTTCATTCAAGATGTTCTTTATGTACAACTAAGAGGTCATATCATAAACAAACTGTGAAAGAAAAAAAACGTATATAAGGCAAAGGAGTCTAAATTCTATTCATTATGATTCCTTTAGAGTTAAAACAAAATTTAGCCAACTTAAAATTTGAGAAGCCTGCCTGTCTGCTTTTGTCTGCCCAGTGATAGTGACTGTTCTCATGTGAGCAGGCTATTAGCCAATTACTGCTGGAGGTACAGGTCAACGGTAATTAGTATTGTATTAGTCACACTACCTATTTGCATTTCCAGGCCACTGACACTGAAAAATTCTGAAGTGAAACTGAGGTTCAACAGCAAAAGTGAAAAATGATGCAACAGAAGTGAAAAATACAGATCAGTGAAAGATGAAAGTGGAAAATATAATCCAACGTTTTATTATTATTGTAATGTTGTATTTGAGGTCACTATTTTTGCTTTAAGTTGGCTATATTCTTCACTTTTAATTGGTTTGATTCTTGAGAGATTTTGTTCACTTTTTATTAAAAGGATCCCACGACTAGTTGAAACCACAGACTACCATAACCTCAAACTATATATTATTATGATAACATATATCACAGTCTATGGTTGAAACCGACCAGAATACAATAATATTAAGGTACTTCTACAGTAGATGGCGCAGCAACAACAATAAAGTCTAGACTGTCACTGACAGACTGGCGTGTGTTACATTCAAAGACGTTATGTGAATTAGCGTTAACTTTACAATTATTATTATTACGCATTTCTTTACGTTTATTACAATACCATTGACCATAAAAATGATTGAAAATAACTTACAAGTGAATATGAATGTTATCTCCCGACGATTTGTAATATTTTTGTTGTAGGTTAATTCTAGCTTTGCAACAGCCTCCCAAATACAGACAACGGGCACCTTACATTCTACACCCTACGTTCGCCTACGTGTATCAATTATAGCAAAACAGTTCTTACTAGAAATCTCAGATTGTTATCAGAAGCATCGGCATGTTGGCTTATTTCCATACTGCCACGTTTTTAATAAAAAATGCGTTTCATCTATCGTGTGAATTGATTTATTTAAAAATCCAGTTTCGGATGTGTAATTCCGTGTTTCACCTGCATCACCGCGGACTGGAAGTGGGGGCGCTGTGGAGCAGCCAAAACTCGTAATTCAACAGCAGAAGCAGGATTATAAAGGGACATTTATGCACAGTCGAGGTGGAACACCTTTATCTTTTTAGAAAAATACGCAATATTGAAGAAAGCGAACACACCCGAAAATTGGACAACAATGGTCGCTTTCAGATAAGCGCTGTATTTGTATTATCGGTACATGTAGGAAAACGTAAGGGTGAAATGTAAGGCGTCCGTTCCTCATATTTCGGGGGTAACTCTGAGACTCTCCGGGCGCTTTGCAGACGGCCGTGAGACGTGAACGCCTCACAGCCAGACTAGTCAGGAACCGTCGTTTCACACGGCCGTCGGCTGCAGCTGGAAGTTCAGTTTGTGTTTATCTGTGTTGTCGGCGACGCTCCGGTAAGAATCACACAGAAACGGCGGCTTCTTGCTGCTCGTTAATACTGTCAAACACATTGATGCTAGCGACCAAACCTAATGTGGATTCATGTGGCTAACGTCACCGTTAGGCGAACACCATGACAACCTGTTGTCTGGACGTTACCGTGACGTTACCGTAACGTTACCCCGGTAACGATGGTCAGAGAGTTTAAAAACCAAATAGTTTGATTAATTACCGTTTATTAATTACTGTCAGATCCAGGTACCACTTAACAAACCTCAGCAGCAACACCACTGAACTCCGTATCAGCCACACCGTTAGCTAAGTCACGTTTTACTTAGCGTTAGCAACAATGCTAGCTACTGCACACTATTGTTTCGTCTGTTTGAAAATCTGATTCAATCTGAACGTGTATTTCATCAGATTGTCTCATTTAGTGAACTGGACTCACTGTTGATCACACTGGGGAAAGACTCTGATCCTTTACTTTAGTATACCTAAAGTATCACAAGTAAAAGTACTCATTATGCAGACTGTTATATTATTATAGTGTATTATATTATTATTTTATCATAATACACATGAAAGCACTTTAATGCTGTATATTATCAATGTTATACTTAGGATATATTATAAGTAAAAGTACTGTATCATATTTATATGTGTATCATTTATTGCACTGTATATAGCACTGTTTATACAAAGTGCATACAATTTATTTTAAAAAAAGAATGACATCACAAACAGTAAGAATATTGAAATATATATTATTATGTGTCAAATCTTCACCCGAAAAGTGTCTAAAGATCTTTAATAATAATAATAAATATGTTTGAAACACAAGCTTTACAAAACAATTCCTAGTTCAAGATGAAACCACTGGTTTCAACCTTTGTGTGTAGTCAGGTCACATTTCACATGTCCACCAAAATAGTGATTTTTTTCCCTCTAAACTGCTCACAGGATTTCATTACAACAAATGTACAAATAATCAAATATCGGTTTATCGGAACTTGGTTTTTCCTTCTTTCTTTTGCCATTAATAATCTCACAACCCCTCACATCTATCTGCTGATCCTTTGAAGGGGTTCGACCCGTAGGTTGGGACCCACTGGACTAAACTAGTTAACTGTATATAAACTAGCTGTAAGTAGTTCCGCATCCAACAACTATAAGAGTAAAATGCTGCTTAATAATGGCATCAGATATAATAATCCATCAGTCAGAGGACCCAACCAGTACTTTTACTGTAATACTGTTACTGGGCCTACATTTTGTAGCTGAATTATTACTTTTACTTAAGTAAAAATAAAGCTATTTCTCCCATTAGTGGAAGTACTTGTAATTAGAGTATTAGTGTATTATGTCTGTTCCACACAATTTAAATTCCTGTCTCTATCATTCTAAAGGGTCATTCTGCACAATCAGATCTTTTACATTTGATACTAAGTATGTTTTGATGATAATACTTAAATAAGATTAAATTTCTTCCACCATAGAGACACATGAGATTGATAAGTGTTGCTCCCATTGTTTGTAGGAAGATGTTGGGGTACATCTGGCAGTACGTCTACTCGTCCTTCCTGAGGTACTGGCTGAAGTGGCTCATCAGGCAGGCGACAGGAACATGTGAGCTGCAGAGAATATGCTGCGGATACAAGCCGGGGGCAACCAGGACAACAAGAGCAGGTGGATTAAATTATCCCAAGTGTGCCCTAATTTGGCTGCTCACTATATCTCTCTCTATATATATACATTTACCACTGCTTATGATTTCCCACTGCTTATGTAATACATTAATAATAATAAAGTAATACTGTCTCCAATTTTAGAATACTCTCTCAAGTCATCAAAAAACAAGGTAAGAAAACAAGACCATCTGCATCTGTCACTTATATAGAAGGTAAAAGGGCTCATTTTGTTTTGAATAAACAGGATTATTATTTTAAAACATAAATGTTTGTCTATTAATCTTGCCTCAGTTTGCAAAGGATTCAGAGAATTGTCTCTACCCTTCAGTTTTGAGTATGCATCTGAACCCCCCCACCCCCCCATCCCCCCCAAGCTCCAAAAGAAATGAGACACCTTTCACCTCAATGTAACATGCATAAAAGAGGGTTAGGGCCATGTGGGACTGGGACTTACTATCTGTCAGGTTATATCTCTTATTAAACTCTATTAACTTATTCAGTCGTTATCTTTCGCTTCACTTGCCAAGCTCAGATGAATTGACTCTACATGTTATTGATGATTATAGCTTGGTCAGCATTTTCTGATCCAATAGTCCATTCAGTGTAGAAAGGGTTGTGCTGGGTCATCTGTTTCATTGTTTCAGAGGTTGACTTTGAAAAGCATTTTTTCCACTGTGGTTGACAGCAAACATTTTATTACAGAGAAGCCACTGTGCCAGTTTTCTGTCTGGTATGTCGTCACATTGCTTTCTTCCTTTCTAGGTTTTAAGAGATGCTTTGGAAACTGGAAAGGATCATTTAGAAGAATGTGTGAATCAAATTGTGAAAGAGAAGAATATCAAACCCCAGAAAAGTCCAAAGTGAGATTACTTTTTTATTTATTTTTAGTTTCAATTCTTAATTTTCCAATATTACTTACTTCTGAGTATTTTTTTATATAGCAGATTCATTTTTGCTTTAATCTTCCATCTTTTCTAGGTTCAAGGAAAGTCTACACATCTGTTTGTTGCAGATAACAGGATATGACGGCCTGTATGTATCTGTAGAAGACCTGAGAAAGGAAGTCTTCAGCTCAGAGAACCAAGAACATGAGGCCATGCTGATGAAGGTGTGTGTATAGCAGCGGCTGTATATGTAAAAGCTGCATGGTTATTTAACCAAAGAACCGGCATAATGAAATAGTATGATCTAGGATACAAACTATGACTGACTTATACATCAGTCTAAACACAAATTCCATAATTAAAATCTAAATAATACACTTAAATAAAGCCTGTACAGAGATTATCACATCCTTGACAAACATCACAACAAGCAGTATCACCCTCTCATATAATCTGGTACTTGTTTCAAGTGTGAATATTGTGAGTTTGACTGGTTGCCGGCTTTATAAATGACATGTATAGTTTAGTGATTGTGCAGGAGACATGATTGTAGAAGTTGTCCTGTAAATTGCACCTGTCATTGTGCCAGTTTAGTACAGTGGCAATAAAAGTGTGTTACTAATTATTTGTCCTCTCAGCTTTGGGAACGGTTGATGCCAACGGTCAAACTGGAGTCAAGGATCACCAAACAGTGGGGAGACATCGGATTCCAAGGAGATGATCCCAAGACTGACTTCAGAGGAATGGGGCTGCTGGGCCTCATCAACCTGGTGTGAGTAATCGATGAATAACAATGAGGCATATAATATACACTCACCGGCCACTTTATTAGGTACACCATGCTAGTAACGGGTTGGACCCCCTTTTGCCTTCAGAACTGCCTCAATTCTTCGTGGCATAGATTCAACAAGGTGCTGGAAGCATTCCTCAGAGAGTTTGATCCATATTGACATGATGGCATCACACAGTTGGTGCAGATTTGTCGGCTGCACATCCATGATGTGAATCTCCTGTTCCACCACATCCCAAAGATGCTCTATTGGATTGAGATCTGACTGTGGAGGCCATTTGAGTACAGTGAACTCATTGTCATGTTCAAGAAACCAGTCTGAGTTGATTCCAGCTTTATGACATGGTGCATTATCCTGCTGAAAGTAGCCATCAGAAGTTGGGTACATTGTGGTCATAAAGGGATGGACATGGTCAGCAACAATACTCAGGTAGGCTGTGGCATTGCAACGATGCTCAATTGGTACCAAGGGGCCCAAAGAGTGCCAAGAAAATATTCCCCACACCATTACACCACCACCACCAGCCTGAACCGTTGATACAAGGCAGGATGGATCCATGCTTTCATGTTGTTGATGCCAAATTCTGACCCTACCATCCGAATGTCGCAGCAGAAATCGAGACTCATCAGACCAGGCAACGTTTTTCCAATCTTCTATTGTCCAATTTCAATGAGCTTGTGAAAATTGTAGCCTCAGTTTCCTGTTCTTAGCTGAAAGGAGTGGCACCCGGCGTGGTCTTCTGCTGCTGTAGCCCATCTGCCTCAAAGTTGGACGTACTGTGCGTTCAGAGATGCTCTTCTGCCTACCTTGGTTGTAACGGGTCTTTATTTCAGTCACTGTTGCCTTTCTATCAGCTCGAACCAGTCTGGCCATTCTCCTCTGACCTCTGGCATCAACAAGGCATTTCCGCCCACAGAACTGCCGCTCACTGGATATTTTTTCTTTTTCGGACCATTCTCTGTAAACCCTAGAGATGGTTGTGTGTGAAAATCCCAGTAGATCAGCAGTTTCTGAAATACTCAGACCAGCCCTTCTGGCACCAACAACCATGCCACGTTCAAAGTCACTCAAATCACCTTTCTTCCCCATACTGATGCTCGGTTTGAACTGCAGGAGATTGTCTTGACCATGTCTACATGCCTAAATGCACTGAGTTGCCGCCATGTGATTGGCTGATTAGAAATTAAGTGTTAACAAGCAGTTGGACAGGTGTACAGTTCCCAAAGAACACGTGAACTGGCCGAAAGAGAAATGGAGGAACATTTTTTGGACTAATGACAGTAAAATAGTTCTTTTTGGTCCAAGGGCCGCAGACGAGGTGACCCCAAACTCTGAATTCAAGCCACAGTTCAATCTGAAGACAGCGAAGCTTGTGGTGCAAGTATCATGGGATGTTTCTCCTACTATGGTGTTGGGCCTATTTATCATGTTGATATACTTGAAAAGGTCATGTTGCCTTATGCCGAAGAGGGCATACCCTTGAAACGTGAGTTTCAACAAGACAATGACCCCAAAAATACTAGTAAACGAGCACAATCTTGGATCCAAACCAAAAAAATTAATGTCACGGAATGGTCAATACAATCCCCGGAACTTAATCCAATTGAAAGCCTGTGGGCGACATCAAGAATGTAGTTTCTGAAGCAAAACTAAGAAATGCAGCTATGGGCTCAAAAATATAATTACAATCCCATAAGCATCTGGGAATTGAGCAAAACTACTTTGTCTGTGTTACACTAACCAGCATATGTTAGGAATCCATTCACACACTGAACAATAGTGTGTGATGTTTCTGTTCCATTGCAGGTTTTTCAGTGAAAACTACACCGAGGAGGCTCGTCAGGTGTTGTCTCATGCAAACCATCCTAAATTAGGGTAAGATCAGGTCTTTTATCAGTGTTATGTCAAAAGTCGGATCTTGTAAATTACCGTAAATTACCAAATAAAAGACGGGATGTTTACATGTTTCAGTCACTTAACATATCAGGCGATGAGACCAGGAGTCATTTTGAGGCAGGCGATTCATTATTTACCGACAAAATACCGCAGCAAAATAAAATATGATAATTTATTACATTTTTTTAATTAAACCAATGTGACTACTGTATAACTTAAATTTTTTTACAGTACTGTAGCTAAAGTCTTCCGGCTGCTTCTCCTGAGTTTTTCACTTCATATTTTACCACAGAAAGTTGATGTGGTCAGGACCGAGGTGCTTACAAAAAAGGCAAAGAAAAAAACGTGCCACGGTCACGTCTTCTTCCTTGATTTAAAAAAAATAATAAATTAGACTCTGCCTGTGTTTACAACCGGTGGTTATTTATCAAAATATATATCTGCCCCCGGCAGTTGATTGACACTCTGCCGTTATTTGGTAATTTACAGTATTGCACAATTATCACCAGGGCTCCTAGAAACAACATCTTATCATCCGCTGCAGATCTTTTGCTTCCATGTGTACATGTTTGGCATGTGTTTAATTCTTTTTATGAATGTTATGTATTTCAGGTATTCATATGCCATCGTTGGGATCAACTTGACAGAGATGGCCTATAGCCTCCTGAAGAGTGGAGCTTTGAAGCCGCATTTCTACAACACAGTACCCGGCACACCTGAGCTCCAGCACTTTCATCAGCTCTATTGTGAGTAGAATCATCATCATCATTCTGAATATGTACAACTCTGCCAGACAATTAAAAAACAGCTACTTAAATCCTTAAACCCGCTTGTTGTTTCTTCTTGCAGGTTACCTGGCGTATGAATTCGATAAATTCTGGGTGGCAGAAGAACCAGAAAGCATCATGGAGTTCAATCAGTACAGAGAAAAATTCCATAACATCATCAAGACACATCTACAGGACCCTGATGTGTCCTTGTCACTGACTGACCGCTCTACAAACTAATAATATTCTAGAATAATATCCCCTGACCTCTCTGTGACCCCAGATGTTGTTGGATCAGGTAGAAGGAAGCAGTGTAAACAAGCTGAGTCGAGTCACTCGTGTTCTTCAAAAATTACGACTGATGAATGCTCTCATATTTGGTTTTGTGATCCTTTAGCCACGCTCAGTTCGTGATATTGGAGCAATGCTGACAGAAAAACTAAAATATAGCACAATTCTACCACCCTATACCTCAGAAGTCACCATTCCAGTGGTTAATTGTCCTTCAATAAAGGAGAAACGAGAGCTGCAGGGAGGACGGGTCTGAGTGTTTCAGCACTTTCAGTGAGCAAGTAGCCAAATCGTTGCAGTTTAAAGACAGTTAGGGAAAAGTGGCGATGAGCTGCCATACTTTTAGCTGTCTCGTTTTTCATGTTAATAACTAACAGTTGTCCTGCTCAGGAATTTGATATTTATGTCCAGAGACCAAGGATTAAACTTAAATGTAAGGAATAATTTACATTCCCTGACTCTGTTGTGGTGCTGTCACCTTATAAATATGGGCTTGGTTTAATGTTTCCCCTGCTGATACCATTAATACAATCTGTATTATGTAATATACAGTAGGTGATGTCAAAATGTTTTTTTGCCTCTTTTTTCATAAATTTGTATGTCTTAAGACTGATAATGCATTTCCTTTACCAGTTTTTTTTAATGCTGTGATTTGCTTTTGAAGAACGTATGTAATATCTAATAAAAAAATGAATAAAAACAAAAAAACAGCACATTAATAACAACCATTAGTTGCAGCTGTACATGTTATAGACTTCTGTTAATATGACCGTTATAGGAACATTAATTGGTTTTAAAAATAACTTTATTAAGAACATGGCACATGGGGGGCCCCCGATTAATGAACAGATTGGTGTTTTTAATGTTGTGTTTTTCTATTTAAGGAAAACTTTCCAGGCACCACTAATTAAAATCACTAGTGGTGCGTTTTCCTACTGTGGGAAAGCAGGTTAAGAAATTGCTCTGGCTGTAATTGGAAGTTAGCAGCGTTCCCTGGTTGTGCTTGACTTGTGTTTCTCTGATCAACCCCAGCTCTCTGAGGGGTGGGACACGAGTCCAATCACAGCAGAGTAAGCATTTTCAGTAGGGGGGGAGAGAAGTTTTTCAGAATGAGTGTGTGAGAAAACCGACCGTATTGCTAATACAGATCTAACTAGGTGCTTTTGGACAGTAGAAACAGCAATTTTCTTTATAAAAATGAAAAACCTTAATTTAATAATGTCAAAATTATGGCCCTTTAAACACCACTTGATCAAACTTAAAGAGATTGTAAACGGTTAAACGTGTTTTTTCAGCTGTAAACTAAATAATATAATTTTATTATGAAACTCAAACTTTTATTATGACATGAAATTGATTATAAATGCATTTTATGGTTTCAAATTACTGAATTTTAGTATCATAGGTACTAATTATCTTGCTTATTTTCTAATGCTGCTAGAGACGCACACAATGCAATAATATAAATCACATTTCACCGTGGGGGGCGACATGGTGGTGCAGGGGTTAGTGCTGTTGCCTCACAGCAAGAAGGTCACAGGTTCAAGACCTCCTTGGTCCTGGGTCTGGGACCTTTCTGTGTGGAGTTTGCATGTTCTCCCCATGTCTGCGTGGGTTTTCACCGGGTACTCCGGCTTCCTCCCACAGTCCAACATGGTGAGGTTAATTGGAGACTCTAAATTGCCGTAGGTGTGAGTGTGTGAGTGAATGGTGTGTGTGCCCCACGATTGGCTGGCGACCATCTGCCCTACATCGTAACGCGCTGGGATAGGCTCCAGCAGACCCCTGCGACCCTAATGAGGAATAAGCAGGTATAGAAAATGACATGACTGATATTGCACCGTGTGCCATTAGAAGGCTGCATGTAGTTTCATTTCTTTGAAAGGGGCCTTGAAAGGGGTGAATTCTGTCTTCATGTTAAAATAAGTCCGAAACTTGTTCTGGAGGAGTCCTCTGAGCTCTGGCTTTTTTCCAGTTTTTATAATTATGAAGTGGGTGGAGTTATTTTAGATATGGGTTTACTACCTCTTTAATAGATGCACATTTTGATGTTTTGAAATGAGTTTTGTGGTGATGTGTGAGAGGGTGTGAAGTGAAAATAATTCAAATATATATATATGGGATTTACATGAACACATTTCACATTTTATTATGAGCCCTAATACACTTATCAAAGAGTAACTTAGCCCCCACAGTAGTGGCTGAAGTGCTCCTCCCTTAAATAAAAAACAAATGCATGGAGAACATGAAATTGGCAGCATCTGCCTCTTAGTGACTCAGTTTGAAATGCAATAGCTGGGTTTCAATCTATAGAGGAGAGTAGCTATGCTTATAACATAATATGTAAAATTCATATACTTTGGCTAAAATGTCCAAATTTGGACCCAAATCGAATTAACACCATTAAATTCCCCAGTACGCTGGTTTAAAGTTGGCTTGACATTTAGTTACTCTTTATGTAGGCAGATTTAGACTGAGAGTGTCTTATAGTGCTTGTAAAGCTCAATTCCCATTATGACAAATCATAAATATATAAAAGAAAACTTTGCATTTTGTTCTAGATCAGTTAAACATATTGTCAGACACAAAGCATCCTTTTTCAACAAAGGATTTTGTTCTTTGGCACCACCAGAGAAAAAAGAAGTAAACGGTAAAGAAGTCAACGTTTCAGCCCGTCAGTGGTTTGAGGTTTCTCAAACAAGCTTTGAAACAGGAATCTCAGTTCTTGTCATCAATCCTCTTCTTGGTCACCATCATGGCTCTCTTGATTTGTTCAAATGAGACAAACATCACAACATTCCATGATCCCAACCTCAGAAACGATGGCATAAATCTAAAAGAGACAAAGACAATAATTAGATGTTTGTAGGATATAATTAAGGTTGGATTTTGCTCATAGCAATGGAAAGCAACAATATTTTTCTATACGCCAATATGGCAGATATGAATCTTTCCATTTTCTGCTACTTAATACTTCTATTCCACCATGTTTCAAAGTGATGTGTTATAGTTTATTTAGCTTGTATTTAATAAGTTTAACATATTTTCCTTTCAAGGAACTGCTAACACAAATAGAACTAACAAGTGTAGTACAGTAAAAAACATAATATAAAGTTGCAGAAAATGGAAATATATATAGTAAACTTAAGTGATTCAGAACTGTATTTGAGTACATGTACTTTCCAGCACGTTATTTGCTACTTATGCATTGATTTATCAGCAATGATAATGTAATGTATGCACTATTATTATAATTACTCAATTATACACATGTCACAGCCTGATTTCTTGTAGAACTTGTAAATCCAATACTTTAATTCACTTTGGCTGATAATACTTGTGTAGATGCAGTTTAAATGCAGGACTTCTGTGGTTTTCTTCCACCACTGAAAGCTTACACATTTGTTACCAATGCCCGGACAGAATGACCTCAAGCACACATCCTCCTAAACAAATGAACGTGTGCTGGGATCAGACAGAAAGAGACATTCACCCTTTGTAGAAAGCTGTTGGCCCCTCTTTAGTCATCATGGTCCAGGCACAGTTGATGGCACTCTTGTACTGGCCCGGAGGCGAGTTCATGTATCTCGTTTTCACCACGTCTACCGGGGAAGCGATCACCGTGGTGACAAAGCCGGCCCCGAACGCAGACACAAAGTGGCATGGCAGATTGTCTGTGGGAAGAGTTGTAAAACCACTCATCAACAAACAGCTGAAGAAGTGTGAATGACTGAACGACTGCGGGGCCTTTGTTCTCAGTTGTAGCAGTATCCTGTCAGCAGATTATCTAATCTGGTGATTGGCGCAATATACACTGAGATATGTAAATGTAATATTAACCATGATACTGCGTGGTCCACTGTTATCAGGTGGAGAAGGTGTGTGGATTTGTGGCCAATCAGCTGTCTCTCTGAGTGACATTGTATGGGTGTGTGTGTGTAGGTTCACACATGCATGCTCACTCACCTGACATCAGTTTGTGTTTGAGGATGGCCTCTTTGATCAGATCATATGTAACCAGCTCTGTGCAGTTGACCAGTGCGTTTCTTGTGATGTTGGGTAACGTGCCTGGAAGGAAACATTTGAAGAACAAAAATCTGTGCTTTACTCTGAGGCTACAATACATTTCAGGGTCTTTGTTTAAACCATGATAACTAATTAAATAGCATGTGTCCTAAACAGCACCTTTCCAGAGTCCACGTAAGCCTTCATTCTGGAAAATGTGTTTGTAGGCCTGCATTGTTCCTGAGTAGCGACGGGCCACGCCGTCCAGTTTTGTCTGGGCTTGAAATCGAACCTTGACCACATCAGTAGGTTGTGCAAAGGACACCGCCATAGCGCCTGTGGTGCAGCCGGCCAGGATCCGAATCATGACACCCGGGGCTGGAGAGGGATGGATGAAAACAACCAGTGGTGCAATGTAAATTAATACTGTAACACTGCACTAATTTATTGTTTGATTTATACATAGAAGGCAGTGCCCATTATTTAACATTGACATTTTACCGGCATCAATTTACAAATGTGCTGTCATTATTTGAAAGGCTCATTGCTCCTACACTGTTAGTTCCAACTGAACTGGATACAAATGGGGAGAAAAAAGGGTTTCACAACTCTTTGTCCCAACAGTGTTAAATAAACAACACAACCAGATGGACATAAAACTCTACAAACCAGTTAATCAATAAAAAGTCGTCATTCATGAACACATATCTGAGTAGATTTTAACCAGGTCCCTTTAACATTGTCATATTTTAGGCACTTTTACTCAAGTATTTCCATCTTGTGCCACTTTATGCTTATATTTCACATTTAAGAGGTAAATACTGTACTTTTTAGTACAATACATTTCACAGTTACTTTTCAGATTCTACATAAAATATAACATATATTCAATCTAAAACAGGAATTAGCATTAAATGCTGCATATGTATTTTCCAAAAATATATATGGAAACATAGTTAGTCATTTTCTATACCCGTTTATTCCTCATTAGGGTCACGGGGGTCTGCTGGAGCCAATCCCAATACGTTACAGACAAAAGGCAGGGATACACCCCAGATGGTTGCCAGCCAATCGTGGGGCACACACACCATTCACTCACAGCTATGGGCAATTTGGAGTCTCCAATTAACCTCAGCATGTTTTTGGACTGTGGGAGAAACCTACGCAGACACGGGGAGAACATGCAAACTTCACAAAGAAAGGCCCCAGACCAAGGTCTTAAACCAGTGACCTTCTTGCTGTGAACTGTGCTACTGTAATTCTTGTTCTTTTACTTTTTTATACTTTTGTAAACATGTAAAATGCTATATTTCTCCCACTTCAACAACACACAAATCACCTTATCAACTTAAAGATAAACTCTTTATATGATATGTTCCATGCTTCTTTGACAAATTTATGATTCTGGGCTACTTCCATCTTTCATCTAAGGCTGTTGTGAAAACTCAGTATATGTGTTGTTCAATAAAAATAAAGAAAGAAAAGAAACCCTGGAGGTACATAAAACCACTTACTATCTTTTCCACCAGTGTAGAAGTCTTTGACATTGTCATAGAGGCCGATTCTAACCGAGGCGAAGCACACTTGTCTCTGCAGCCCGGCTACCAGCCCGTTATACAGAGACCTGGGCCCTTCTGTTCGGATCATGGTGCTGATCGTCCCAAACACTCCTCTGTAGCGGACATTTTTGCCGGGATCCGCTGGCCTCTCTCCCTGAATCTGGGGTCACAGATTGCACTCAAGGCTAAAACCAGCTTTACAGAACAAAAGTAAAAGAAACATAATTTTTACTAAATGGGGGGGTGTGTGTGTGTAGCTACAATACATCAATGAATGCATTGATTCGGGGGTACTGATGTAGAAAAGGGTGAAAGTCAAACTCGACAGTGACCATCACGCTGTCCTCCTGGAGCTCAATGAATAATGACTCTCCTCCCTGTCAGTGTTGCTGAGCCACGTACCTGTAGTCTGACTTTGGCTGTGTCCAGAGGAAATGTGACAATGTCCGCTATACAAGCTGCAGCTCCAGCACTCGCCATCTTCACCCCCAGCGGAGGGGGAACATCTGAGGGTTTCAGTCCCACCATGTTCACGATTTCTGGGGTGACACACACACACACACACACACACACACACACACACACACACACACACACACACACACACACACACACACACACACACACACACAGACCGTAGACCACACTCTTATGTTAAACTCTTGTAAAGAAAAAAAAATAGATTAAACTTCAACCTCATACACAAAGCATTAATCTTTTTCTATAATCATTTACAAGCCACAGCAGTTCAATCAAAGTGTAGATTGATCATAAAAAGAAACATAAAATATACTTACATTTTTCTAGAATTTAAGACTTTTTGACCCTTGGTTGTTTTTGGTAGAGGCAGGATTTGGATGAGGTTAGCTGTTATAATCCATAAAGCGCTCCACTCCACAGAAGGGACAGATGCATCTTTTGCACTGTAGCCTACTTATATATTTTTTGGCCAGCTATTTTATGACATCTACATGGAGGCGTTGCTGTTTACTCCTGTTCTCCTGGGTCAAAGCAAAGTCCACTGACTGTCAAAAAGTCAATGTTCAATTTACCTCACAGTTTTCAGAAAAAAAACTATTTTTTTTTACTTCGCCTGTCTGTGACTTTAGTTTAAGTATGCTATCTTCTGTCATCCAAATGTTGGTAGAATTTTAAAAATGTTTGTCTGTCTCATTCATGCCTTATCTGACTAAATATTAAGTAATAATTTATTATTCGAAAGTGTCTGTGCTATAAACAGCTACAGTAGAGTCCAGTCAGTCACTGGCAGAACAGTCAAATGGGGAATCCGATTGGCTAAATTACTTTACAGCCACCTCACATCCCATCGCCCTTTCACTTTTGCTGTGGAGTTACTGTAATTTACAGTGTTTGCTATCTTTTTCACAGTAGTCATAGTCAGAGGCTTTCCACACATTCTTGTGAAAGAGGACAGAGTAAAAGAAGAAAAAAGAGGACTGGAGGTAAATTATGATGTGAGCTGGTGACTGAAGTTCACTGTGGAGCAGATAAGATGTTTTGCGTCATACGTTGTTTGGGCCTCTCAGCAGTTTGGCAGTGTTGGTGCTTATTTCATAATACTGTCCCCCGTTACATTACCTAAGTAGCTTCTTGAGCAGAAGGGAAATTATTGAGAATGTCGAGATGTTGCCTACTCATGCTCAATTGCGAAATACAATTAGTTTAATCTATTGCAACAACAATAAACAGTATTGAAATACCCTCATGAAGGTTCTAATGTTCAATTGTTACAAAGAGGCATTGATTCAACTGCCTTCTTTGATATAAATGTTTGGACGATATAAAAGAAACTCATAAAATAGGATTCATCGCAGGCCAGTCGTATTAGACTGAAATAATTTTTGAATACAGTACATTGCTATAATATAAAAATATAATCATAATTAACATAAGAACACAATATTTTATGGCTAGCAATCATACTCTGGCAAGACTGTTGTAGATATAGTATAAAGATTCTCTAGTAGACATTTCTTTGAATTTGAGCTTTACATTAAAGAGATGCTGTCATGTCCAAAAAGAGCTTAGAGCCAAACCTGTCAATTTAATACAGTTAGATGACCTCAGTGTTGGTTCCCATTAGAAAAATCACATATAAATTCTATAATAAATTCTTCCCTTTTAGATCCGATATGAGGATTTTATAGACTGTGGAAAGGAAGCAAGCGTGACGATCTTGTGGACCTAGGAAGTGATGTCTAACATTTCATCCTGCTCTAACTGCTCACATGGATTGATCAATCATTGATTGCTATGCCACGTGTCTCAAAGGGGAAGCCTCAGCTGAATCTGTAGAAAGTCCTGTTGTTAGTGAGCTCACTTGATGATGATTGGTCCACCTGAACCACATCCCCAGTGTATTTGGTCCACACAGAAAGAGAAAAGGCTCCTGTACCCAATGGAGATTTATTGCAGTTGTCTCCAAGGCAACACACAGCTCTATTCTGTCTCACATTTGCTCCTGTTGTAATTTATTCCCTATAATGTCTATATTTCAGGCCAAAATTGTCTCTTTGTCAGGTACAGAGGAAAGAATGTTTAACTGGAACTACAGTTCATGGTGTTGTGAATCCTTCAGGAGAAAGAATAATGTTTTTGGACCCAAAGCAGGAAGATCTGAGTCCAGTTTTATTATATCAGCGGTATTCTGACCCTTTACCTAACTAAAATATTAATACCACAGTGTTAAAGTCTGTGGTTGAGTTTTTTGTAAATGCAAATAGTCATATAGTGAAAACACTGAGTCAAAAGTAAAATAGCATTTCATTGTTTTGTTACCAATCATGTTACAATTGTAATGCTGTACTTACCATTTTATTTCATGAAGCTTATATTTTCTAAATAAAATCTTAAGCCACGTTTTTCTTCTTGTTCATTCAACTGTCTGTTGTAGCTTCACTGTGCAGAACGATGTTTGCATTTCTTCTCCCTCACCCTAAATCCAAATTTAAGACATGCGCATGATTTCTAAAATCATAGGTACACACACACACACACACACACACACACACACACAGAATGGACTTTACAGTAATGTGGGAGACACCTTGTATCCAGGAGTAAAAAATATAACAAATTAACATATATATTTAAATGAGAGAAATGATAGATGTTAAAGATTTTTAAATTTGACATATTAGACAATATCCATTCCAAATGTGACCGTGGAGGAGATCTTTAATCTAAAAATTAATTAAAATAGCTGCCAAATAAAAGAGTGCAGTAAAAATGATACCCCTCTGAAACAGAGTACAAGTATAAAGTAACATGAAATATACAGTCAACTAAAATTCAAGTACCTCAAACGTCCATTTGAGTGAATGTACCTTGTTGCGTTGCCCCACTGTTTCACAGATGTCGTTAGCGCTGATGAACGTCATTGCCAGAAGGCTGAAACCTCAACTCTTCCAACTTGCCAATGACAGAATTTAATTCACTCAGATGAGATATTTTTCACATTTCTTGTTCAAGCTGCTTAAGCACATTCAATTTGGTATAATGGACACTATTTTAAGTGAGACCTTAGCTTTAATATGACTAGTTTTAGACTAGTTTTGACTAGTTTTATGTAAATATAAACCCATGTGTTTAACACAGCAGAGCCCTTTAACAAATACTATGCAATATTTGATTTCAAAACAAGTGTGCAGAAACAGTCTGGAGATCAAAGCATGTGTAACTGCAAATTCTTAAAGTCTGGAATAATTTGTCTGTAGTCTGTATAATCTGAAATGCATCAACAGCAAAGTGTGATTTTTTTCCCCCTCTGTTACAACATACTTGACTCAACTAAAGTCTTTATAAAATGATGAGAGCTGTGTGATCATCCACAAGATGGCAGTAAGATTCTGCATAAAGTGATCATATAGGGATTGATAGTGTTGAAAAAGACTTGAGATATTGGAGTGATGGTGCGGCGTTGGATTTGGTCATACTGTAATTTTAATTTGATGGAGTGATATTCAATGCACCAGAATCCAGAGCATGAATAAAAGGGCATAAAAAAAACATTCACATAAAAACTTAAAAAATGATGTAATCATACACAGAGGAAAAAAAAGGTTAAAACCTGTTTAAAAAAGGCCAACATTCTAGTTGGGAGTGCAGACAACAATAGAGAAGGCAAGCAAATGCATAATGTGGATCACATCATGATGTAAACATAAAGACAGTGTAGGCTCTTCAGACAACAGCATATTTTAGTGTAGTCGTGGTGTAGCACACGTTTTTTTTTTAATTCCTAGACAGCTAAAATGCCTCTAGTAACAGCTGAGAAGTGACCCAATTGATGTCATATTTCCATTTTTCTATTATTGTTATAGTTGTTTGTAATTACCAATAACAAAAAATTTGAAATACACATTAGTTTGGGGAAGTGAATATGTAGGAAGTCAGATTTGTGTGTGAAAAGGCGAATATGATTTGCCAAAGTGAAACATCACTTCAAAGACATGTGGAGCAATTTATACAATAACACCTGAAAATCCACTTTCACAGCATTGTTTAGTTTTTTTTTTCCTATGTTGTCATTTGATGAGAAAATTGTTTTGATTAGCAGCAAATGAATGAATTAAAGTAAGAAGCATTAGTTTGACCGGATATAATGTTAGGTGATCGTACACAGACTATTAATATCCCAGTTTCAACCTGTACTTTATCTGTGGACATTCACATCTATAGTCTAAGAGTACTAGAGATTACAATATTAACACCTAATGTCTTATAAAGTACAGCTACTACATGTACACACAGATTTAATCTGAGCAAACCTTAATATTAATATCCTGTTCCCTCTTCGCTGGGCAGAATCTAGTGATTGTTATAATAAAACTCTTACACATCTGGTAAAATACATTGCTAAGAGCAGTTTTTGGTCACATTCATTCAACTATCATACACGTACATTTTACATTTTTCTTCATTAGCTTCTAAAACCCACGGAGACGGCCCTCCCCCCCACCAATGACTGATAATCATGTTTTCCCTTTTAAAACAGCACAAGTCTGTGTGAGATCTCCTCAGCCAGATAGCGAGATCTCATAGTCACTTGTTGACAGCAGGGGGCGCCCGACTTTACGCACGTTCTTGGCGTTGGTTATACGAGCGGCCACCTCCACTGGCTTCTCAAAGTAATGGACCAGTGCCTGCTCGGTGAGCACAGAGGCCAGGAACTGCTCGAACGTAATGGCCCAGTCTTTATCGATGCTCGTGCTGTGTGGCAGCCCTCGGCCATGGGGTCTGCTGCCGTGAGGCCGGTTGCTTCGCTCGCCGTTGGAGCCGTCATCGCTGCGCACCAGCACCGTGTCGTCTGCGATGTCCTCACACTGCAGCTTCTCGTCCAGCTCATGTGAGCCTGCACTGAGCACCGAGTAAGAAGACATCGACGTGTCATCTTTGGTTTCATCGTCGGAGATCATCATGGCGGATGATGTGCCATTGTCTTTGGGAGAGGAGTCCTCCAGTTTGATGTCTTGCATAGGTGGCAGCTGCTCGCAGCTTTCGTCCCCTTTCCCCTCCTCGCAGGGACTCTGCTTGTTCTCCAGACCCGCGCAGACAAAGGCCTCGTCGTGATCCCGCTGTTGGAAGACGCCACCGGGCCCTGCTTCCTGGGTGGAGTTGGGCTCTCTTGTACGTGTGCTTGGCTCTGGATTCCCTTCCTGGTTGTGGTCCTTTCTGCCACAGAAGAGCTTGCCCACCTCTCCCATTTCCAGCAGCAGGCTGGTGACCGTGGCTGTGGCGTGATAGAGCTCCTGCTCTGCTAGATCCTCACTGAACATGCTGTAGAGGGTCTTGCAAAGCTCAATGAACTGACTCTGAAGGCGAAAAAGAACACAAGGTCAGTTATAGCCTGTTGAATTTCTCCTACCAACACTGTATATACAAACTGCAGAGAGTAAAGGTTTTACCTGATTCAGCCTGGGAAGATCTTTTGTGTTTTCTAGTTTAGGCTTAGTCTCCTGATTCCACAGTTTCAGGTAATGTCGATACTCTGGAGTGTTTAGTTTCTTCACTGGAATATGTACAAACATGTTATAATGTGAGTATGAAGGAATATTTCATTCATAATCTCACTTTGCATTCTGGATGTAATAAAGCAAGCATTTCTTTCTGATTTCCCATTATTAATAAAGAGAAAATGTATCTTTAAAAAATGTGAAAAATATGCTATTTAATTCTCAGAGCTGAAAGACCTTTTCACTATTAAGTAAAAATAAAAAATAAGATTAACAGTCCTCCACACAAAAGGAGGACTCGAGCTTTGTTTATTAGAGGGATGGATGGATGACTGAATTTACAAATCAGTCACGTTCAGATGCAAATGCCTTTTGACTCAACACAAAAAACTTGCTTGTTGCTAAAAGAGACTAAAGGCAATTTCACAACTGAACGGTTTGCGTCTCAGATAATCTCAAACATCTCACTGCTATTTATACAATACATTGCATTACGTCTCTTTATTCAGGCATGTATATATTTTTGTACACTATTTTTTTTTTCTCTTTTGCTCACCTTTTTCAGTCTTAAACGTAACTCTGACAAAGCCATCATCCTTCTCACTTCTGCACTTTGAGTCCTGGCCTAAGGAGAGAAAACGATGATTGAGATCCAACATACACACAAACACCAGGTTCTGCTCCACCTTTCTACACACAGACCAGTTCACCTTTTATTGTCTAATGTAGTCTAATGCCACATCATCACAGCCTCACACTTAAATATATAGGAAAGTTAGCACTATGTGGGGTATCACATTTGATCAGATACAACCCAACTTCATAATACACATGACACTAGTTCACAGGTTTAATAAACAAGCTGCTTCCAGATCAACAGAAGTGTTTGAGGTTGTTTCTCCTCTTCTCTGCATTTCTCACAACATCACAGTAAATGAAAGCAAGAAACTACTGCATGCACCAGGGGAAAGCAGGCTGCAGGTGAGGTCTGTGGTTTTGGAGGTTTTTACAAGCACACATTCCCCTTACAAATCATATCACATGCCCATAACCAAAAAAACAAACTGCACTAATGTAAAAATCACATCTCTCACATCATCTCAAGTCTTTGGTATTATAGAAAGCAATAGTACTGTGCCATAATTTATCAGGAGTATGAGCACAAAGAAAGGGATGACATCTGATGGCGTATTGAGTAGAATGCATAAATAAAATAAAGCCCATGTGATGGGAAAACGTTCTCTAAATCTAGTCGACAATAGAAAAATGAAGATTATATTCCTGCCCCATTACATTACATGCCACTTAAATTAAGCCAATCACTTCATAAATGTATGTTCTATAATCTGCACATCACAACTCATTATGAACTCATATTTACACAAGTGAAGAATATACTTGTATCTCTTTGTGAAAGATTTTCTGAAAATACCATGCATCATCATCATTTTTGATAGCATTTCCATTAAGGGCAGTGATTGAGGTTATACTACGAGGGTGCAATAAATAATAAAGTTAAACTAAGGTCCCTACCGATGGAGGTTTCTGGAGTGATGTCTTCAAAGAAGTACTGAGTGGCCTCAAAGGCAGAGTCAGGCTCTTCCTGTTCATGAGTGAACTCTGACAGAAAAGAATTTGTCCAAATTTAATATGGAAACATCATGAAAACCATTCGTTGTCATTACCTTTTTCACTTAATTAAATAATCTTAATCAAATCTTTCAAAATCAAATACATTTTACACTGACATATGACTGGAAAGTTACTTTTATGAGAAAAAAAAAACAAATGTTCCATCAGTGCAAACTGTTAAAATGCTGTGAAAACACCAGTCACTGGGTTACTAAAATGTAATTAAAGCCAGGCCAGTGACTAGATAAAGAGTCATTTAATGTCAGTTATTTTATATGGAATCCTGCTGACAAAGGGAAATCCTGCAAAAGTGATTTGCCCAGTGAAGTGATGCTCATTCACACCTTCACTTAGCCAGATGTACCCTGCACAGATGTCATTCCTGCTACACTTGAATTAAATATACTCTGCAGTTCCCTAAAGACAGACAATTTTCATCCATGCACACTCACCAGGTAAAACATGCATCTTGTAGAGCAGCTTCAGCTTCTCAGTGAGGTCGCCATGACACAGAACACCTGTAACACACCAACAGCCTTTAGAGATTGAACTGGGTCTTACTGGGATGTGTCATCTTGGGTACAATACTACCTTAAATTAAGAGCACACAAAAATCCACTTGTCAATTACGAGTATTTACAATGACACACACACACACAAAATCATTCTGTACATACCAAAACCACTGATGAACTCCCGGAAATTGATGAGGGCGTCACCGTTTTGGTCAAGGAGACGAAAGAAGCGCACAGCCAGGGGGTCTGAGTGGGATCCGTTGGCCCAGGGGAACAGCAGGTTGAAAAGGCCCTTGAACTGTTCCACATCGATGCGGTACTGCTCCAGGTAAGGCAGGCTGGGGTCATGGCGCTCTGTGGGATTGCTGCTGCCGCCCCAGTAACAGCTGGTCAGATGCTCAGCCTGGAGACAGGAAGAGAGAGGGGAAGAAATCTTAAGAGATCATATGCAACCAAATTGAAGAATTTGAAAAATGAAAAATTGAAAAATAACTGCAAAGAAGATGACAAAGCTTTCTGCTACACTTGAAGAATCATGAAAATAAATCTAGTGTAACCAACAAACGATCACCATTATCTACACTTCATGAAAACTGCCATTAATAATGTAGCAAATTAATCTTTGTGGGTCTGCAGCACAGGAGAATAGTTTATGATAGAGAAAAAGTTAGGACATTAATTTATTTTTTCTCTTCAGAGACCAAGACACATTGACTTCTTGTCTGTACATAAAGGTACATTTCTCCTTCTTTCTTCTGGAGGCATCTAGCGGTGTAGGAGAAACTACCTTTGCTACAAAAAACACAAAAGGTCACCTCAAGAGCTATTGTTAGGTTTGTCTGTTCTGGGCTACTGTAGAAATATGGTGATGCTCCTCACCAAGACAAAAAAATTCAAGAAAATGAAACGTCAATTCTTATTTTGATTGAATTATATCCTAATTAAGACATACCAATGAATATTATACTCCATTTCTGCCAAGTCTGTTCTGCTAGAGGGTGCTAAATCCACACCAGTAAATCTTACACACTGGATCTTTAAACCTTTGAACTATTTAAAGATCACTAGTGTGGCATCGTGAGTGTAAGTGGAAGCTGGGGGTACACAGATGTAACCTGTAACTCACCTTGAAGAGCACAAAGAGCTCCTCCAACTCATCAATACTGAAGGCAGTCTCTGTTATAATAGTTCTGACCTGAAAAAAATATAATTACATTAAGTAAAAATAGACCGTGGAGAATGTTGTTATGTGTGAAAGAAGAGCAGGATATCTAATAATCACTTGAATGTGGTTCTTTCTTCTGCACTGCTCAAATCTAATTTGACCTGCAGACTAGGGACTTTTTAAGTGTACAAAAGGGTCAGCAATGAAACCAATAATTAAATATAATTAATGGTAAATCTGACTGTACTTGTTTACTTTCACGATCTTATGTCAGTATTTGTAATAAGCCAGTGGCCCTTACCACGTTGCGTTTTGTTGTGTCTTCAATAGTTTGGATCACCCTCAGTCTCTGTTTGAAACGCATCTGTTCAATCACATCTGCACGGATGGAGCCAAATTTCTTAAACAAAAAGAAGAGCAAGAGAGATGGGTTGAACCAAACGGGCTAAGCCTGTAATCAGAAATAGGCAGACAAAAATTCCAAGAAAATTTACAGTACACACTAACTGAAGAGGAAACCATATGGACCGCTTAACATGTAAACATTAAAATCAGAATACCCGCTGCCTTAATTAAAAGCAGTACCAACCATAATGTAACAGCTTGACAAACAGCTGCACTTGTAAATTCACACCCAAAAAAATAAAAATATCACATAAATGTGTACAAAGATCTATTAGAGGCATTTTAAACATGACTGATTTGCTTTAAAAAAATCAAATACACAAGAGCTCATTGTATCAGACAGGTCAAATACCTCATAGGAGCTGCGAACCAGTTTGAAGATGTCAACCTCTGGATGTGGTTCTCCATTATCTGTCAGTAAAGAGTGCAAGTGGGGGATGGGAGGCAGGGTGCTGTCCTTATTGGTCACACTGTCCAAGTACCTAGAATATGCAAATGGTTGAAGGTATGGGATTAAAGATCAGGACTCAAACTGACTTTGAACCCAACCAAAGATATCCGCTGAATTTTGTCTTTTCTTACCTGCCTAGTACAGTCATGGCCTCACCGTCATCCTTGCAGCTCAGCAACTGGTGGATGTTGGCGTGCAGCACGGAGAGTGCCAGCTGGAAGATGACCTTGATGCCATCATAGAAGAAGCAATCCACCACCACCACCGCGCTCTCGAATGGCATGACGGACAGGAATAGGGTGAGGAACCAGGAGAGCGAAATAGTGGAGATGACCCCGAGGTCCTGCATGCAGTCGTACAGTTGGGGAACGTACTCGCGTGCGAGCTCCTCGAATACCCCCTGATCAACTAAAGCTCCTGGGGAAGAGGAGTGGCAAATAATGGTAAATGAAAAAGATCCTTTCCATTTTCCTTCTTTAGGCTGTTAAATTCTTGATCTTTTTCAAGAGAGACCTGGCTAAAACAAATCAAATTATCAACACAATGTGACAAAATAACAGTCAAGGACCCACTATATGAGATATCTGTAGAAGTGAGCATGCAAATCAGTTAGTCCCAACCTGACTTGTCTAATAGCATTTGTACTTCAGGGGCAATACTGACTGTAGTGTCCAGTCTGTCCAGAGCCACTACAGGTAATGGCAGAGCCAGACTGATAGCTGTTGTGATTTACTGTAAATGTGTCATTTCAATATGCATTAGAGAAAGGTGAGAAAGTGCCCATATGTGGCCAGTTTACCCAAATAACGCTGATTTAAAAAATTGCCATCATTGTCAGAGACACTATAGCAGCTGCTGCTGGTGGAAACAGGCTAACGAATATTTCCATAGTATTTTGATATCTTGATGACACCATAGCACAGATTTGCTGTAAACCATCATCTTTACACTATATTCAGTGAGTGGCACACACTGCTCCTTATTTGCTTGGATTAGGTGATAGTACCTACCTAATATTTTTTTTTCAAAAGAAGAAACAATTTATCCAAGAGTGAGAATTAAATAAACTTCCTCAGTCCTATAACAATATGAATTTACTGACCTACAACTCTAGTGTTGTAGTAGTCGGGTAGCATCCTCTCACAAAGTGCAACGAGCAGCCAAAAAGCCTCCTCTTCTTTGGCGTAGAGCAGCAAAACCGATGTTACAATATTCATGGCCTGTGAAGAAGAGGGAAAAAAATTCCGTCATAGACTGCCAGTTTTCTGCCACTGCATGTGGATCAAATCAAGACTGTGTGTACCTGACAGTATCCGATGTTGGGGTTTCTGAATGCATACGCGGTGAGGACCCTGCGGAGGGCAGCAATGCCCATCTCGTTCTGAAAGGCAGGGTGCTCGGGGAGAGAGCGGTGCAGGTCTCTCTCTATTTCCTCCGTTGCCAGGTTGTATTTGCCCATCGACTTTTCCACCAGGTCTTCATAGTATCCGGGGTGGGTGGCCATCTCATTGATTGCCCCTAAAAATGCCAAGACATTAAAAGAAAAAAAAAAGGCATAAATCAATATAGATACTAAAAGATTAAATATTTTATACATTACTTTAAAAAGAGACCAGCTGCCGAGTTCAGGCTAGCTTTGAAGCAGTAATGTTTAATAGAGTGAAAAGGTTGAATACATGCTAAACTATAAAAGTACTCAGAGCGCAGACCAGACGCAGGCCAAGCAGGATAGTTACCACCAGGCCCCAAACAAGCACATGTTTGAAGGTCCATTTACTGCAATGTAACCAAACAAAAAATTCAAGTCATTACCAAATGTTATCTGTTCATGGTATCAATCCCAACATTTGCTAAAGGTTTGATGAAAATCCAGCCCTACCTTTTTTGAGTTATCTTCCTAACAGACAGACGAACACCAGCAAAAACATAACCTAATGGGTAATAAAATTAACTGACAAAGAGAAATGTGCAGTAAACAAAGACAAAGGTAATAAATGGGCTGTGACACAAATGACAGTGCTATTCGTCATTCATACACCTTAAAGGCATGTTTGCAGATTTATTCAGCATGAAATACCAGTACACTGGATTATTGGGACATGTGTGAAGACAAATTCATAAAATTGGTCTTAACCTTTGTTTTACAGCTCTTTGTGTGACAATTGAAAGCTTCAAATGAATGTTTTCTGCAATAGGAGTGTGAGGAAAAGTCCTCCCAGAAATTGCAGCAAATATGACTAAGGTGAACACAAAGCAGCTATGACAACAAGCAGTCTGTGTCATAAGTAGGTCACAGGGGAGAAAGAGCAAAGAGCTGTTTATAACCAGCTCTCATCAGGTGAGGATGAACACCGTTGGTGCATGACTTGGCTTGTGCATACCTGAATATGCGGTATGTTGTTAAATGATGAGATTCAAAGGCTACAATGTTCTCTGTGGAGCTGACAGGTAATACAAGGTTTCCAATAAGACAGTGTGGATTTGCTCCAGATAATTAAAAGATATTCAAATGGTCATTACTGAATCTGTTGTTGATATTACCTTTTACATGAAACTCTCAAATTTGAGAGAAACTATAAATATGCAACTTTATATCCAAGTATTCATGTCTCACATTGGCTTCTAAAATTCTTATCTTGTTCTTGTATTCGATGTGTACAAAGTATTTTGTAGATGAATTGCATCTAAATAATATTTGCATCGTGCTGTGTTCTTAAAAATTGGGAGCATGTAGAACACAGGGTTCAATCTATTTGCTAGAGTGTAAGGCTGAGTGGTGCATGCTCCAAGTGTTTTGGGCTAGTGTTTTATTTTAGGCTTCTCTCACCAGAGAAGAGCAGCCAGAGCTCCCCTCTCATGCTCTCAGGAATCCCTTTGAGGACCAGCTCCTTCGTCTTCTCGGTGCGGTACATGCACACACCCTGTCCAAACTCAGTGAAGTGGTTCTTCCAGGCCTGTTCCTTCAGGAACTCCTTCGCCTGAGCAGAAGAGGAAACGATTCTGTGAGATGCAGTAGTTCAACTCCAGTTTCAGTGTGTTATTTGCTGCAGCTTTATTGTGAATAATGTAGAAATTCACTTTCATATAGATATACAAGCTGTTCGCCAGCAATCGAGTAGAATGGATTATTAGTCAAGGACAATACTGCAAATTAAATGCCTATGATTGTACAGAGTGTTATTTAACGAACCAGTTTGGGATTGAACTCCTCGGGTGAACGGCGCCGGTACATGGTCATGAGGGCCTGTGAAGCTGTGGGCACGCTGCTGTCGTTCAGGTTGAACGTCCGCTCGCTCTCTGAACACAAGCTGTGCTGTGGGCTGCTGGAGTGCACGGATCCATGCTGGGAGTAAACCTGGAGGGTGCACATGCCATCTTTAGCCTCAGGAAGTTTTAAACTGACAGTGGGTAGAATCTTTGAAGTGGTTGCTTTTATGTTTAATATATAAACCAAATATTTAAGAAACAAATTACCAAGGGACAATTCATATAGATAACCATCAACAGGAACACTCCAAACAATTCTTACCTCGTCGTCTGAGCTGTTGAGACTGCCGGTAAGCTCCCTCTCGAGGTAGATCTTTGAGGTGGTCTGCTGCAGGAAGTCAGAGATCCTCTGCACCAGGAAGTCTCGGTCCTTCAGGTTAGCAAACAGGAAAGTCATACGGTTCTTGGTACTGATGGAGAGCGGGCTGGGCAGCACGTTGGAGCTGTCCGCCTTCTCCACGATGGTCACCTGGGAGAAGGTGAGGAACATTCTCAATCTGAGCCTCGAGGAATTTTAGGAACCAGCTGTAATTTCCATTACAAGCAACATAAGATTTACTCTAAATCATGCATTTCTTTGTGGATGCATGTAGTATAGGAATAAAACAAAGTCATACCTACATTAACAATCCAAGTTAAATATATGAATTTATTTTTGGAAGTTATGTTATAGCTTGTGATGCTATGCAGACTTTCTATTTATATGGTTGATTGCTTCTGATTGGATGGCAGTATAGATGTCTCGTAGCAACTGATTTACAAATTACTAAAGTCTCACACTCAGTAAGTTTCATGCATTAATCACAAGTTGGGTTTAAACACAAAATAAGTATTGAATTTATGAAAATTGGTTACAATCCAACCCAGAGCTGTAAATTGGATTGATTGTGATTCAGCCTGACAGCGGCATTATGTGTGTTTATGGGTGTCTCTTTATAGAGCAGATGGGCAGTGACAAATCCCTAGCAGACAACCTTCACATCTTCCAGCAACTTAATGCCATTTTGATTCAAGTGCTTTAGGTCTATTGGGTATAATAACACTTATTCCAATAAATCTGCCATGTTACGAGCTTTATTAAAAAAAAAAAAAAAAAAAAAAAAAGAAGAACCACCGACCTCGCGTAGGGGAATGATGAGGCTACACAGCGTCTCTTCCTTGCTGGTGAAGCAGATGTAGTTGGTAGAAACGAACATCTGCCCCAGGATGTGCATCTTGTTAAAGGGGGTCCACAAGGTGCAGTCTGTGTGCCCATCCAGTTTTTCATCTTTGGGTAGACGGAAGAGTGCCCGGTAACGCTCACTCTTCGCTCTTGCGTCCAGATCCCTGAACGATGGAAAATACAGAATCATATTACATGACAGACTTTTGCATAAATCATAAAATATATTATGGGACAGCTTGGATATAGACTGAAATAGCCCCAGTAGTTATTCATTAGCATAATTATAATGCTTATAGGGCAAAAACTAGGTGTATACCTAGCTTCATTTATAATCTACTATTATACCAGTTAAGTGGAAATTTCTTTTCCAAATTCTTTATGCAACATGGGTGAGTGTAGGCATAAAAAGAAAACAAAGTGTTTGTGTGAATCGTTATGCAGAAGCAACCATCATACAACCTCACTGCACTGAAAAATGTGTTAAATAAGTCACTAAATAAGTTAAATCACAGCACCTTGTGTTCCATAATACATAGCTGTTGTGCTTTGAGTCACTGACTTAGACTTTCACCCCACATCCTTATCTGGATAACCCACCAATACACCAACCATAACGCATTAATGTTCAATCAACCAAAAGTTGTAAATGTGTATGACTAGTATTAGGTATTGAGGAATGTAGGCATTTCTGCTCCACGTCAGTTATTACAGTACCTCTTGAGTGCCGACACCTTCTTGGGTGACTTCTTCTTGAGTTTGGGCAGCGAGCGGTCCTGTTCGAAGCCTTTGTTGTCCAGGAGCTGACGCATAGCGATGTTGGCCAGCTGCTCAGCCAGCTTGAAGGTCTCATTGATATTGAGGAAGACAGAGAAGACATGCTCATTGGAGCGTGTGTTCACCTTGATCCCATCAGGCAGCAAGAGTGTGGCGCTTTTCTCTAGCTGGGTGATATCCGCCCAACGCACCACCAGTTTGGCTGAAAGTGAAAAAAAACAAGACTTTAAGATAAGGGATATCAGCACATATAATCTAGATAAGACAAAGCACCGGAGAAAGAGAAACTGTTTTTTTTTTTTTTTTTTTTTACACATGAATGAATCAAATGGAGGATGGCTAAGAAAATTTAGTTGACTGTTCACAGAGCATCACATAACACAATCTAATATCAACACTAAAAAGAACAATAAAATGCAAAATGCAAGACAGAATCTGGCTCGGAGATATCCGAGAAAGATTGGAGTAATATTTAGTCAGTCAGTGAGTCAAAGTCAAACCAACTCCAGGTCATGGCAGTTCTGTTGAAACAATATAATCAGATTTTGGGCGACTCCAAAGCTGAAATTCATAAAAAAGGGGTTCTAACGGATAAAACTGATGCCAAAGGCTATGTTATTTTCTGGGCTTGTCCTTTGATTTAAGCATGGTTGTCAAAGTTGATTTTATTTATTTAAAATCACATTAAACCTGGGCAAAATTCCAGAGAAATTCATGGAACAGGACAAAATCTTTGAAATATGCATGCCAATACCAAAAAAAAAACAAAAAACAAAACAGATTGAATATATCAATAGAAATAAGGTTGGGGGTAAAAAAATAAAATAGTGTGAGCATAATTCTAGTGCAAAAGGAAGGGTCTATATCCGACCTTCTTTTCCTAGTAAGTAGGAGTAGAAGCAGAGGTGGTTGATGCTGAGGTAGAGCCATCCCTGCCGTGGAACCTTGCCCTTCCAGTAGCTGCAAGAGTAGTAATTGACCAGCTTTTCTTCCTCTGGCATCCCAAACAGCTTACGAAACTTGGCGCTGGCCTCCTTAAACTTGTCTGTGTCATCGTCCTCTTTGACGTCATGGTTCTTGTTGTACTCTGCAATGATGCCCTGCAGCAAGATGGAACCACATGAAAGATGGAAATATATAAAACTATTTTTTTTTTTTATTTAGGGGAAACTGAGAATGAAGTTCTTTTGCAGCAATGCCCTGAGTTCATATATGAGTAAATTCACAATTGAGTCTTTTTTTTATTTTGTTGAAATAAAAATGTTGATGAATAGAAATAATGACCACTGAGATGCACAAAATGTCACTCGCACACACTGGTGTTTAACTGACAGCAACTGTGTTAGCTCTTTCAATTTGTTCTCTCCAGAATATAATCTTATACAAGTAGATATCAGCTTTTTAACCAGTTTGTGATCAATGAATACAAAATCCTTGAACAAACAAACTACTCTTGATGTGGAGGATGGGTAATCACCTGCACTTTTCCTTTGACAAAGGTGGTAATGTCATTCTCATTTTCAAAGATGGAGAGAGTCTGCAGCAGGTTATGTTCCAGCCACTCCCAGTGCTCTGTGATCTCCTTGCGGGACGTTCCTGCAGAAGAGGAAAGGAGGAGGAAAAGTCAGAGTAGTGGTACTATACTGTATTATGACAGGTTCATTTCTCAAACAAGTATGCTTCCACCGGTATGTTGACATATTCTAGGGCAGGTTCAAATTACCAATGGCAGAAGAATGAGTTAAAAAAAGTAAAAAAAAAGTAAAATAGAATGTGTATTTCCATGTTTAAACAACAATAAATGACAATTATGTTATCAGTAAGCAGTGAAGTTAAAACTATTTTTTTCCAGCCACAGAGAAACTGATTGCTGTGGTGCAGGATGAGCCATTGCCATTTTATGTGTTTTGTAGGCCTCCATTTCAAATAATATTCATCTCATGTTGCACATTTACTGTATTACTGTTAATTGACATAACAAGCACTTGTCAACTAGGGCTTTAAGGAGTTTTTACCAGTAGACTCAAAATAACTTATAGGTGCAGCCTATTTTTGTTTAAACTGCCATGGCTGAGATCATTTTTTATTCAGTGGCACAGATAAAAAGCTTCATATCAAACTGGTCTGCATCTTATAATTTGAATGATTTACTGCCATCAACCGTCTGTTGAGCACTGTTACTCGTTAAAAAAAAAAAAAAGATCATAAATGTCAATTTGCATAGAATATGCACAGTACATTACTGTGAAAACTAAATAATGACATGGCATAATTAAACCCATCTTTGGATTTATGATTGTGATATAAACTTTTATCTGATGAATTATATACCAAATCATGAAATATAGGGAGATTTGTAATTTTGGAGTTACTTAAAAACTTCCCTTTTCCTTATTGTCAAGGGAGAGACAGCTGATTATCATGAGACTTCATTACAATCAGCTGATTGATTGGGATCAGCTGCTAGAGCAGAAGCGGTCATGAACTCATCTCTGGTTTGTAGCCACACACTCAGTGACCTCTGAGTGAGGGGTTTCCTTTTTTTTTTAATATCATTTATTTTTCTACTTTGATGTCTGGGCTTGTGTGACATCTGGTGGTTCATCTTTTGTTCATGGGAAAGAAAATAAACTTAATAGATATGACAAAAGAGAAAGGCATACAAGAAAATTACACATTGTGTGAAAGAGACACACACACGCACAAAACCACCGAGCATGATGTAATGCTTGGCATTTTGCAGTGCACATGGGAAAAGGCAGGATGTTAGAACATCATGTTGTTCGGTGCCTGGGGGAGGGACATGTAGGGGTGTAAAAGACACTGGGGCCTTTCCTGAAATGTACCCGTATAGTTGAATTGTGAGTCTGTGTGTACATACCATGAGCAATGATCCAGTAAACTAAGGAGTCAGGGGTCTGGTATAGAATCCTATATGGGGCCATTCGAGCACTCGAGTCCAGGACGACATCTAGAGTCCCCACCAGCAATCCTGTGAGATCCAGAAATATTGTGATTAAAGACTGAGAAACACAATTAAAACATCAGCGCCATGGCCATGTGAGATGCCTTACAAATTAAATGCCTTACAATCTTTAGACCATTTTGTTGTTTTTAATGGAAGGGGGCACACATGAGGTCTAGTGGTTTAAGGACTGAATATGCAAAAAACAAAGCAAAAAAAACATCCTGTGAAGTGAATGGGTGTGCATTTGTTTCCTCATTTAGATTTGCTAAATGAAATGTGTCCTGTGTTATGTACGGTTATCTATGGTATTAGAAGCTCAGTGATAAAAACAGACACTGTCAAACTAATTGACAGATTCACTGGGTGAAAGAGGATATTAGGGCCTTGAAGAAATGGGCTAATCGAATTAAATAATGGGAGAGCCACAATGGCCAACAGCTGCCAGTGATTCTGCTGTTTTCCACAGTAAAAACGGCCATGGATAATGCAATAGAAGAAGCCGTTTATAAAAGATGTGGCTCTGCAGTTCGTTCTACGGTGAAGCTTCACTAGAGCTGCATGGTATTGACAAAAAGAAAGGAGTTTATGTTCAGTTCTGGTCAGTTTAGATAAAAGGACAGAATTAGCGAATGTCGACATCTTACTTCAGAGCCAAATTCATGAAAAATAACAGAAAAACAAGTGTTGTCCACATACTGATGACTCTTAAAATGGTCCTATATCATAGAATGTGAGATTTTGATTATAAGGAAGGTCTAGATGTTTTATGAATACTTATCAATGATGATCAGTAAGTGTCTTAAAACTAATTGTTTAGTTGTGATGTCACAACTATACAGTCACAGCCCACCCTCCCTCTCCTCTGATCAGCCAATCAGAGGAGAGGCTCATGAATATTAATGAGACAAGCACAAAGATCTGTTCTGTCTAGAGCTCAGAGAGAAGCTTGAGAGGAGACAGACTATATTAAGATCACTTTTGGTTCTTAAAACCACAAAAGTACCCTGTTAGGGATATCAATACTTCAAATGAAACAGCAGAAAAAATTAATGATATGGGACCTTTAAATCAATTTGAAAAAAAAAAAACATTTAGTTAAGCGACTGGTACGGCTACTTCACTTACTGATAACTGGTTAGTACGAGACAAAGCAAAAATAATTCTGCCTCCAACAAGAAATTAGCCACGATGAACATAATACCAAGTTAAATCAATAAAGTGAAACCAATCCCTCCCTCAAGTGGCTTGCAAGGCCACGGTTGTAAATAAGAATTTAAAAAATAATAAAATAAAACAAAAAGATAACGAAGCAAAACTATCAGCTGTCAGGCTTTGGTCATCTTCCTCCAGTTCTGCTCTTGTAGCCTTTTCTCTGACCCACTGATAGAACTTTTGATCAGTTAAATCCTGAAAACAACTATAGCACAATTGTGGACTATGATAGAAATCCTTTATTCTTGATTCAGTAAAATATATAACTGCAAATGATGTGCTGATTTATGGCCATTGTTCACAACCTGGAAACACTCATTATTTAATCATTCATGGCTTATATAAATCACATAAATTTGAAAGCCTTTTTGAAAGAAGTACCCCAGTACCAATTAGCAATACTAACCATTTCCATACCATATTCAACATTGAGCATCCCCTGCCTGTGCTATTGTGTGTTTGTGAGCTAAGCCCTTCTAGCTATGAATATTCTCCCTGCAGCTATAGGTTGAATTGCATGAGAGAGACAGGTTATTTTTGTTCAGCAGCTCATCAGGGCAAACACAGAGCGCATCAGTGGGGGAGGGGAGGAGAGCTGAGACGGGAGACGAGACCTAAGAGAGAAGCTGAAATGTTTGCAGTATTTTCAGAGTAAAATAATCAAAACAGGAGGCTTTGTCATTCAGACTCACTGAACTTCCATTCAGTGACTTCTGATGTTATTAAAAGACCTTGGACTAGTTATAGTCTTTTGCTCTAATTGCCTCCCGTCTACAGTCACTCGTCAGATCCATTCCTCCTGTGCTCCTCTGCCTACTCACAGTAGCCGTCTTCCATTTCCTTTCATCATACTCAACATATCGGTTCCACTCACCATTTTGTCCTGATGACTGTTAAGGAAAATGGTTTTAATGCAAATCAGCTTCTATTGATCACGTTCCAGTGATGTCTCATGAGAGTACTGCTCCTATACAAATAAAGAAATAAAATATGAAGTTGTGTTCATTATATGACTGTCTCCACAGGGCCGAAGAAATCAATAAATAGAGACAATTGGCTGGAGTTGAGTCTTAAACATGCTGAACCTAATGAGATTATGCTGACAATTTGGTTAAGTCTCTTTTTGTGAAACAAACACCTTTCGTTGGGTGTGAAAGACAACTTCCCCTTTGACAAGAAGAAAAATCACATGCTTAAACAGTCATAACAGCCACAAAATGGCCAAAGTACAACAGCTGCTCACATGCTGACCTCAGACAGGGCTTATATATGCTTAAACACTGATCTACCATAGCAGAGATAAGCGTCTTCAGTTCTCGTGGTGAAAATTCATGAAAAGCAGCGACTCTGGAGTTTCTCTGTATTGTAATGTAAAGAATAGTTACGCCTTCTTCATGCAATTGAGGTTTAACACAGGAAACTCAGGTGTTAAGCGCAAGAAAGGAGACCACTAAACACGAGAGACCACTCGCCATCCACCTTTTGACATTAAATGGATGAGTGAAACCAAAACAGAGAGGAAAACTAGTTTTTAAATTCACATCTATGTAGGATTTAATGTAAAATTTGTGTTTTTTCCAAAATGTATTTAAAAAAAAAAAGAAGTATTTTACTACATATAGAACATTGAGTTTGTTGTTTTTGATCAATGGGCAACCCCCAAACATCTATGTGGCTGCATGTTCCATCCCACACCCTCTGCCTTTTACATTGTGATCATTTCCTTCCACAAACTGAAAGAGTGGGTGCACAGCGAAGACGACAGAGAAAAACATCAACCCAGAAACAAAGCTGCTGCTGCTGCTGCTACAGATGTTCACTTTATCATCTCTGGGCAGCTGGAAAACTTCACATGGCTTCTCTGTCTGAACAGGATGAGCTGTACGATCATGTGATGTTTTGTGTTCCTCAGACACAAAACCACAATTGGAACTTTTAAATGTTTGTTTGGGTTTTCACATCCTCCTCCTGCCTGAAACAAATATCTTGTCTTATCTAGTTGTTTGCATTGACCATGATCTCTAACAGACTTAAAATACGATACCACTGTAGACAATAAATATTTTGCAACATATTTCACAATTCAGGCCTCAAATTATTGTTCTTTTGTTAAGCGATAAGCACCATTGGGTAATTTTATTGTGCAACAAGTGACACTGAGCTTTTTTTCAGTGTGATGAATATAGCATTTATTATGGATTATTCAATTAGCTTCACTTAGTTAGCTTGGCAACATATTTATGGAAACAGAGCATGGATTCAAGACTCCCAGCTTTCTCTCTCTCTCTCTGCATTTCCTACAAAACAATCTCAGGTACATGAACTGATGCCTGTGCTGTACAAATGTGACAGTTAAAAGCTGAGAACTTATTAGCTTTAACACTACATGCAAATGACATTATACATACAACAGTGTTTGAATGACTAAATCATCTGAATTACCAACCATCCCCCATTTAACTTTTAGATTATCCTACAACTTTACAGCCTTACAAGGAAAACTACAGTAATGTGCTCTGAAGATAAACCCTTTGTTTAAATAAATGAGGTGAAAAGGAGTTAAGGAGGAACTGATAAGGAGTTGAACACCTTTGAAATTAAATGTATTTTTAGAGGAGAGAGTTTCCTGTTTGACTTTCCTGCCTTTAAAGGTTTCTGGACAGTCAGCTCACATTTATTCTGGTTATAAAGAGAGAGGGAGAAGCAGCATCAGATCCTGCAACCTTCTCCCCTTGCATACATTCTACTACTCTGCTGAAGTTTAATGATGTTGCTGCCCTGGAGAAATCACTTCTCTGGAATTCTGAGTGTAGCGCCCTGATGGAAAAAAAAAAAAAAAAAAATCAAATGCACGTGTTTGCCCTTTTTTTTTCCCTCCACCGTAACCTTCTTTGAGACGTTAAAAGCTTGAATCCGCCAGTGAAGCGCAATATTTGTGGCTGAGCTGCTGATGTCTTTCCCTGTCTCTAGAAGAAAAAGCTTGCAGACAGTGCCAGCGTCGCAGGGTGCCAACTGGTACATGGTACAAGCCGGCAAGCTTTACATAACAATGACATCATCCCCTCGCACCACTGTTGCCACAGCAAGATTTCCCTGGCTAATTTTGAATTATTTATGTCACAGAGGATCAAATCAATTCTGTACCTGGTGAATTCTAGCCAAAAACCTGCCAAAACTCTTGTTTACTTCACAGCTTTATTGGGCAGACTAAGGTTTGGAAAGATGAATGTAAAACAATACAATTGTGTTTTCCAGCAGAGATTATACCAATACTGAATCCCTCCCTTTAGCAGAATGGTGTATTAGGACACATTTACTTGACTCTTTACAAGATTTAGCATAAATTCTCTACAGGAAGTAAAAACTGATGCATCTTGCATCTTTTTTATTTCTTAAACGGAGGATTGGATACACTACAAAGGGGTCATATAGTGAATATAAGGGGTTGAAGGATAATAAAAGAAATAAAATAAATTCTGCAGCATAAAATGTTTTTGGATTAGTCTTTAGATTTTCTTCTCTTTATGTGAAATACTTTACAGTTCTATCTTGTCTATATATACATACATATAGAAAATTTGGATCCATATCGCCCACCTCCATGTCAGGCTGCTTCTCAGCAGCGGAGATGTTACACTCGTAGTTACTGGTGTTAAATCTCAATGAGCAGTGACGCTTGAGTGATGCACAGTGAGAAAAATTGCAGCAGGGAGCAGAAACTCAGCTAATCAACATTGAACCATCAGCGAGACATGAAACACTTTCACGCCAGCTTAGAATATCATAAATCCTGATTTCTATCGCTCTGACATAAATGACTGTGCCAGATACAAACGCCACAATCAACTGCTGAGGTTTCTAAGTTTTAACAAATAATCATACATTTCATTTACACAGATTTGTCCAACACACATGTTAAAACTTAAAGAACAAGCTCTGATGAGAAAATAAAAAAGAGAGCAGCTGGCTTCCTTAACCTGTCCCCTACTTCTCCTTCCTCCTCCTATTGCTGCTGCTGCTGCTGCTTGACCCATTTTGGATGAAATAAGCAAGAGGGAGGAGTAGTGAGACAAGGAAGGAAGGGGAATGATTCAGCATGAGCAAGCGAACAGACCGTGTCTCTGCTTGGTGGTCGAACACAGTGGATTCACTGTTGAGCCACGCAGACATCAGCAGCTATTGTCTGCATCGTTGTGACGTTTTAGATCCACACGCTCCTTAGCAGATTGGACCAAGGATCCACTGCAAGACACGGTCACCCAGTCCATCATGGTGCACCGAGTTTACACAGGGGATGCACTTTGCACTTCGTTTGTTAGAGGTTTCGTCCTTCATTATTTCACGCGTGGCTGAATCAATGATTAGGGCTAAACACTGCTGACAGGCTCGTGCAGGTGAAAGGCCACCTGGACTAATCATGTGATCCTCATTATTTGTGAGCATGTCTCCCGTCATCAACACACACATACACACACACACACACACACACACACACACACACACCGCCTCCTGCACAAACATGTTTGTTATTCATCCAAGAAAACACACTCACCCGCCAGTCCTCCGCCTCCACCCCCGTGGCCCTTCCGTTTCTGGAGGATGAAATACGGATTCGCTCTCTCGGTGATCCATAACGCGCCCGCCAGTAACACGTCTTCGGGACTGACCCACATAATTCTCCTGCTTGTTTTAAGGGGACATTGAATACACGAGCAGTGACCATCAAACTAGTCCGCAGAGGATTCTTAAATTGTTAAAAATAAAAAAGGAAAAAAAGCGACGGAGGCCTGGCGTTTTCCAGACCGCCGTGAAACATCTACTGATGGATGTCCGAGGCGAAAGCGAGTGTTGCTATAGGCCAATTAACAGCCGCCAGGCACGGACCGGGTCGGAGAGGCCTGCGACGTACGGCACACACCGAACACCTGATCCAGCGCCTGTGCGCGTGCAGTACAAGTTTGTAAATAAATTAGTTAGTGCCTCCGTCCGCCGCCGCACGGCGCAGTGCTGGATGTGTTGGCTCGGTCTTTTGTTGTCCACGCGTTCCGTGTCAGGTGCGCCTCTTCGTCGCTGTTGTTTATAAGCAGAGAGAAAAGAAACGCGAACCAGTCGTCCGAGGTGAGTCGCACTCAGGTTTTACGAGCCTACGGCGGCCACGTCTGTCAACGCAGTGAAGCGTAAAGTCGAAGCTTTATAGTTCAAACCCGACAACACGGCTGCGGTCCTCTCCTCCTCCTCCGCCGCCGCCGCACGCAACGCGAAATAGAGCGAGCGCGTCACGTCGGCTGCAAACCGCGCGACGTCAGCGAGAGGAGGTGGAGGCACGTGAAGAAATAATGAATGACTTCATTATGTTAAACAGGTATAAACTCGGGTTTATTTGTGTCTTAGGCAATTTTAAAACGACCTTGATATCAATGTATTAAGTTCCCGTATTTGTTAAACAGGTTTCTATATGAATGGATTAACTCGACACAAACACCTTCGTGTTCGAGTTAAACTTGTTTGCGTTGTATTACATAAAGTTACTACATGCATCTATCACTACAATCCAAATCCACTGGTCCTGTTTACTCTGTGTTTGAGTACACAAATGCACGTGTTCAGCAGATATAGACACGATACATGCAACTTTGGACTAGTTGTGTTCAGGAATTTAGAATGTGGAGAACACTGGCAATAAAAATAGTAACAAGTGAGGTAGTTAAATACAAAGATGAGGTATCATCATTATTGTGTATGATTTTTTGTTACCGCCTAAACTAGCAGTGAAAATGTTGCCTGTTGTAATATTATGTAGGTATCATAGGTTTAAGCTTCAGCCTACACATTTTTCTGTCAATATCTTTATTCTCAAAAAATGAACACTATTATTTATCACTTGGGAGAATTGTTTACAACGACCATAATAAATTACTACTATTCCACTATGATTATTTTTCCGCTATATTGATTACTTTTTTTAATCTACATTTATCTTCTCTGATCACCTTTACATTATCTACATTAATTTTCACTATTCACATATACAGCTTCGGTCTTCTTGCACCTGTTCACACATGACATAGCAATGCCGGTAATAGGTGATACATCCCCTTAATATTCCCTGAAATGACAGTAGGTCTTGAGGTGCCAAATCACCAGAGCAGATTTCCTATGATATCAATTCTGGCTTTTGCTCACATATGAATCGTTCCTGGAGAAATGCTGAAACATTTCTGGGAAAGGTTGCATTTGTGAATGAGGCTTTAATAGTAATACTGTTGCTTTGAGTGTTTGTACATTTGAAGTCCTGAGAGAAGCAGCATAGACTGAGGAGAGGGGACCTTTATTTATATATATATGGGGCATGTATTGTTAATTATCTTACTTCCTCCTTCCTCACACAAGTACATATTATCACTATTAAAATCATGGTCTATGTCATTTTTGATAAAAGTGAGTTTTGGGCCCATATCATCTCTTGATAATGCTGCCATGTCTGGTAAAATCCCCTTAATCTTAAAGATTAAGATTATACTCTTTATGCCCTATATGTCAATGGCCATTTTACTTGGTTCATTTTATTATTTTCCAGGTCAAAGAAGACCTGGGAAAATGGTGAAAAAGGGACCTGACATTTGTTTAATTTAACTTCAACTTATGTAAGTTTTGGGTTTGCACTATGAAATGAAACCACAGTTTAAGCCAGGTTTAAAGTTGCCTAAATAGTTTTCTTAAACACCAAACACTAAGTTCAAAAATTGGCCTGAGTCACTTTATTGTTTAATGTTGCATAAGTGATATACGTTCTATTTATGTTTATAGTCATCCACTGTGAAGGCGTTTTTGATTGAAATCTTTAATAACTATATTCTTTTCTTTTGAGCTTTATTTGTACGTTTTCTCAAGAAATATAAGGATAAAGAGGATAAGGACGTCATGTGTAATAAACTATGAAAATGTACATTATCACAATATCTACATTTTATTTTCTATCTACATTATGTATAATGTGAGCAAGTTTATCCATACCTCTACTATTGCTCTGAATATTCCAGATTAATTCAGACTGAATTGGTGTGGAAATATGTATATCATCATGTGCCAACATTTGTATTTGACAGAATGGGAATTTATAATCAGCTAAGAGACTGATTATAATAAACAAAAACTGAGGCAACACAAACACAAGGGTTACACATTGATGAAAGGGAGTTTTGTTGGGTCTCCTGCCCTTTGTGGCATCTCAAAAACAGGATGCAGAAAGAGGGGGAGCAGAGCTGCGTTCACTGATTGACTCAGACCAACCGAAACCTGACTTCTTGTTTACAGACCTTCCCCACTGGTAAACTGCGTCAGGACTGAAAGTTGTTGTTGATGCTGCTGGGTGCTCCATCCACTCCTGTGGTTTCCTCTACACTGTAGGTGGGTGAGGGGTTGACATGACATTAATATCAACTCTCAGTGGGTTTTTTTAATATTTAAAATGGTTTCATTAATGTCAGCCTGTGGTATTATTCAACACATAGTGATGCATAAGATGAACAATATGTTCTTTTTGCGTCTCCTTTTTCTTACAAAAAACAGCTTGATTACAGTAAACTTACAACTAGAAAGAGGATATAAATTAAATGTGTGGATTATGAAGTATAATGGCAACATAACATACTGTATATAGTTGGTACACAGTAAGAAAAAACTGAACTGTATTTTCTTCATTAAGGAAAGATTTTGAGCTGACAACCATCTTACTATATACCGTGAAGAACAAAGTGTTCGGTTCCATTTTCTAGTTCCTGAATCACATCCCCATTCTCTATGTGCAGGTTTCCAGTTGTTGGTTTAAAATAAGGGAAGAACTTTGTGTTTTTTACACACTTTACTTTCTGTCTCCTTTCAAGGGAAAAGTGACGGTTTGTTGAAATCCCAAGACACGTTCGTTTCTATTTTGCTTTTCATAAGATCACCCTCATCAGCCTTTCAAAGAAGAGGGTTATTAGCAATCATGAAAGGGGGGAAAAAACAGGACTGTCCGTTCTTAATTTCATGAGAAACTGCAGATGAAGAAGAAGAAGAAATGTCAGGATTTTAGATATAATAATACATCAGATGACATCCTGCATCGTAATAGAGAAAACACTCATTCCCACCATTTGTCAGCATCATGCATCAGAACAAAGACTTGTAATTAAGAGAACATTTCAGGAAAACTAATTTTGAGGTAATTTCCCTGCTGTGGATCCAACAGATTGATGACAACAGAAACTATCTAGCGTTTCCTTTTTCAAAAGGGACTTCTGCTCTGCGGAGTTTCATCCACTGTTGTGTGGAAATGACCTCTGAGGCAGCGAGGGAAACCATTTTTTATTTCAGAAAACATTCCCCGCCAACCAAATTCTTCAGCAGAATTTCCCCTTTTTCTTTTTCGCCATGCTGGGCATGACTAGTTACAGTATTTTGTCGAAACTCACACGTTGACATCCTCATGGCTACTGCAGTGCCATCCGCTGACCTAATACTAAACTACAGCTTTTCATACTAATGGTGCAGCAGCAATGTTCACCTCTGTCCAACAGAGGGCGGCATAGTCATTATTTCTCTTGGCCTACTGCTACAAAAGTATGTGCACACTTAAACATGACACCCAAGTGGTTGCTGGACATGTTGTTCCAAATCCACCGCTATCGATATGGCGTTGCCTCCATTTCCGGTCAATAACGGCCTCCACTCTTCCGTGAAGGCTTTGCACAACATTTGGGAACAGCTGTAGGGATTTGCACTGAGCTATTTCAAAACAGCTCCGTTCATTTGATTTCACCGTCGCTCATGGTTTGGGCTTTGCACACTCCCTTGCCAATGATTTCAAAGGCAGCTCCCTTGTAGGTTGCGACACACTGGCTGTCCGTGCGTAAATCTGGTTGAATCCGCTCCCACACTCTCTCTTCGGGGTTCAGCTCTTTGTCCGGTTTGCCTGCAACGGAGAAGTCGGCTTGATACATCAGAATGCTTTGTTCTTTCATAAGTGTCAATGTATGTAGGATTTATGGATTAAGGCCATACACTATAACTTTTTAGCGTATCATCACGTCCTCACGTAACCTCCTCAAACTCCAAAACCGCAGGTAGAAGCACAGTACGTAGCTGTAATAGCCTCAAATGTTCTGCAAAGGCTTTCCGCAAGATTATGGAAATTGGCTGCAGGGATTTGCTCCCATTCAGCTGTAAAAGATCAGTGAGGTTGGCAGCGAGGTTTGGCTCTGTAAAGCCTGGCTCACAGTTGGCATTCCTGTTCACCACGAAGGTGTTTGATTGGATTGAGGAAAAACCTTTCTTCATGGGCCATGTTTTGTACACAGGGGAATTGTCTTTAAAAAAAACAAAAAACAGAATCGGCTTATGTGACTGTAGTGGCAATTTCAAACTCTGGCTCTGTGTGTATTCAACACAGACCCTTTCAACTGTTGCAGACACAGAGTAAAACAGGATGTCTCAGGTGTGAACGCCACGTCTTCAAATTTTAAATGTCTTACTGAAACTGTCATCTGGGTCTTTCTCCATTTAGAATAACCAGGATGCAGACTGACCTCTTTGCAAAGAAATAAACTGTCAGCCAATTTATGTTTACATTACTTTCTTCACCAGAAGCACTACAACTTCCATAACAGTGACATGATGCACCCAACACAAGCTTCAAAATAGCTTTAAAATATAGCCAAAAAAAAGGCTGCTCGATATGGAAAAAAAAATCATTATCAATCATTATTCACAATCATTATTACGATTATTTTGGTCAGTACTGAAATCACGATTATATTTAAGTTACACAATGCATTTATTTAGCATGAGTGACTTCAGCTTTTGTTTGAGATGTTAAACAGATTTGTTGTGTGGCCAAGAGTCAAGGATATCACCTCATAGCAAATCTTTTACTTCTGCTCCTTGCCGGATTCTTGGAAAGTGAAGTGTTTCCATAGAAGAGAGAACTTTTCTGACCCTTTTTCTCAACCAAACGTCTGTCCTCCCTCTGCTATTTCAACCGCTCTCTCGCTTGTGCACATGTGCAACATGTTCCCACAGTTTAAAGATGGTTTGACACAAATGGAAATGGTGATCAAAATTCAGTTATTATTTTATGTTTGAGGCGAAAATAAACTGAAGCAACAAACAGTATGAGTGAAGATTTTTCCAGAAGCTCTTGGAAATGGAAGCCAGTGACAATAATAAACAATTATTACTCTGATTATATTTCATATCACTATAAACATTCCTGTAACTTTCACTAGCAAAAAAAAAAGATTAAAAAATAATCAACTGTCCATGCGCATCTGGGCCATATTATTTATAATAAGGAAGTATCCCCCTGTGTCTGCTTTGATGGAAAACCTATTTCAGTTTCAGGCTGATGACTCGCTGATGTTGGACAGTAACATATCTGTGTAACAGTACCTGGAAAACCCTGGAAAGTGACTCTATCTCCTGGGGCTGCTCCGCTCGGAGGATCAAGGATTTCGACTTTGTCTGGTGAGCTGGCATACAGGACCACAGCCTGGGACACAACTCCTCTCATCTCGGCTGGTTTCAGGTTACACAGCAGAACTGCCAGGCGGTCCTGCATCTGCACAGGGGACAGAAGATTAAAAGCACATTTACAGCCTAGACGATAGGGAAATAAAAAACTATAACCAGTTTACACAAGCACAAAAATGGCTTCCAACTGATACGGTCAGTGTGGATACATGTCATGGACATTTCATAATCCAGAAAAAACAATAAAAATCAATTCTGATCCCCTTAATTCAAAATTTGCAAACATTTAGTATAAAAAGAAAACTAGAGCCAATTTCTGCCATAAACTGAGAGGAAATCTAGCCTTTCATGAGATGATGTATGCCAGATCTTAGGAAATAGCAACAACATCCCTTGAAGCACATTCGTTCATAATTGTGTATGTTTGTTATATGAATCTAGAATCATCTCACAAGTGATTGTTTTGCTGGTACTTTTCATGGTTCATCTAAAGGCAGGGACAGTATTTACAAAACAGATTTAATATATATATATATATATATATATATATATATATATATATATATATATATATATATATATATATATATATATATATATATATATATATATATATATATATATATATATATATATACACACACTAACAACAATTAATATAAGGCTCTTTCCCATTTTATCATTCAATTCCCTGTTCACAAACCCTGAGCAGAGTGCTGACTTCAATCCCACTGGACGCCTTTGTGATGAATTCGAATTCTGGCAGTGAGTCCAGTCTTATCACCTACAACCAGAGCCTGACCTTACCACCACTCTGAAGGATGAATGGGGGAAAAAGATCCTTCTAGCCAGATTCCTTCAAGTAATGGAAACTAAGCCTTCCCAGTAGAGACTGTTATAGCAGCCATTGATGCTGGTGGTGTTGAAACAAGATGGCCAACAGACACAAAGGGTGCAATGTTTGGGTGTATGTGTACACTTTATACAGTATAAAGTTGTTGTGTACTGTAATGTTCACAGAGTCCCTTAACTACTGTACAAATACAAAGAGATGAACTCAGATGCTAGTGACCATAAAACTGGTGATATATTTAGATGGATATACTACAGAGAATTTTGTTTGCTTCAGGAACAAATCAAAAATCAATGAAAAAGTATAGGCTATGACATAGGCCTGAAACATCTATTGTTTAAGATCAAATCCATGATTTTGAGATTGTTAAAAACTATTTTTTTTCCTGTTTTCCTTAACCCGGGTTTTGTTTTTGTCAACCTTCACCACTTAAAGTTAAGAGACTTTTTTTGCTGTTTAGACATAGATGGCTCTTTTAGTTCTTCAGTTGTAATTACTCATGTATAGCATGTTTCATGTTAATAAATAGGACTACATACTTGACTTTTAATTCTTGCATTACAGTTATGGCATTTATTGTTTTTAATTGTATGATGTAAGTTTCTGTGAGGCCTGTAAAATGCTGTTGTGCACTGAAACTTGATCTGAAGAAAATCATGAATAAATCAAAATGGCAATTTATGCCAGAAAAATCACAGTTTAATTTTTTCTTTAAATAATTCAACCCTAGTTATAAAAGTTACAATTGGCAGCAGTCTTGGCTGCTGGGCATTTTTCACAATATTCCAGGTAAAACAATAACAAATATTGAACGTTAATCTAAAATAATTGTTAGTTCAAATCCTATAAATACACACATATCTATTATAAGTAACACGATTAACACATGAATATCAGACAAAAATCATAATTACACAAAAATTAAGAGACAAATCAGCTCAACTCTTTAATCCCACATATAAACGGTCAGACTGTACCTGTTCTACAGGTACATGCTTGATCAGTTCGCTGACCACTGTTCTCGGAGCAGCCTCTCCTACATCGACTGTGTGCAGGTATGGACCGTCGCCCTCTGGAAGCGGCAGAGACGTGATGATACGTCCAACACGCAGGTCCAGATGAGACACGTCCACTTCATCTGTGCTGACGGCTGCCTGCTTCTTCTCTGCTTTCCTCCTTCCTGGCAAAGAAAAGCAAACACTGTAAGAATTTCTGTCATACATCACATGTAAACAAGTGTGCTGTAGATTGAGCCGTCATTACTGCATCTCTTCGCTTTAAATTTGTGCTACATAAAAATATATGTATAACAATATACGTTTTGCATTTCAATTGTCAATTATTGAGGGATTGCTGTAGCTCTCTTGTGCACATAGTGAGGACCAGAGATGGTTGGAGATGGTCTTTTTAGTCAGGCGAGAGGACTTGACTCTAACTGGTCTGAGCGGAGTGGAGCTGTGACCTCGACTCTAACAGCCAACAGCTTTGGTTTGGAATGCAGGCCACGGGCCAGGCCGTTCTGCCCCAAATCAGTACCTGACCTCACTGATGTTTTTATTGGCTAAAAGGGGAGCAAATCATCACAACCAAGCTCCAAAATCTGTGGAAAACTTTCCCAGAAAGTGTTTGTAGCAAATAAATGCTCATAGTTTTAGGGGGAAACTGAGCTGCTGCAGATCTACAGGAAAGCAAATAATGAGAAATGTTTGCGTTTGTCATGGTATTTCTGATTCAACTGTAGCCATTCTGCTGCTGCTGGGTACATGGTAACTGCTTCATTTCCAACAGGGTTCATGCTTTCTGCTTGAACTTATCAATGAATGCAATGATAAAAAGTGAACGCCGCAGGGTGAAATCACAGCCTCTGGAAATCAAACAATCGTGTCTATATAGTTGACAGCCAAAAACATCAAACTTAGAACTCATGTGGGAGCTGGAACCACTAATTGATTAGTTAATCAACAGAAAAATAATTTTCGTATGAGTTTCACGGTATTGTGCATCTTGAAAAGTATTTATTTATAAGTAAGAGAGGCATGTTAGTATACCTTGAGACTCATGCCTAAATCTTCTAATCGTTTTGATGATTAATTAATTGATTCAATTTTCTTGCGTCTTAAATGTGTAAAAGTAAAGAAAAGCTTCTTTGTCATAGGTTATAGTAAACTGAATCTCTTTGGGTTTTAGAATGTCTAAAGTCACCTTGGGTGATGGGAAATTAAGGTAATGAAACTAAACACTAGTTGTAGCCCTGGTCTTGTGCAAGTCCCCCTGATTTCAGACTAGAAAAGACTGTAGCACACACGTGCAATCAGACCAATGTTTTAGATATGTGCTATACCAAGAATTTTCCTGCCCAGGCTGCCATCATAAGGCCTCTTTCCTTTAAAATCGGAGGGTGTTGCAGAAAATAGAGGCGACATTTTAGGCAATAGTGTGTTTCCAACTTTGTGACAACAGTTTAGAGAAGACAGTTTCCTATTTCAACAGGAAAAATCTCTAATGCATGAAACCAGGGCAATTGAAGGAAAGAAATCGGAACAGTGACTGCAAGGCTTGTTGCTGTTTTGGCAACAGTAGCCTGTGTTAGATTGAGGAATAAAGTAGAAGCTAAAGGCTTAGCATCTGTTTTTGAGATATGTTTCACTATGCATGCAGGGATGTGGAATATTGGAATATATATTCTGGGGGATTTTACCTGTAAGTGGAAGGAGGCACCGACTGCCACATAAATAGTAATGTTACCCTAAAAGTTAGAGTCAGCCGGGTTGCTTACCAACTCCTTGTGTACTTGGATTTAGGGACAGACCGCCCACAGAGTTGCATCATCATCTAATATGACCCTACCTTGTGACCACACTGAGTGTGTGAGAAGGCAGGCTGCATTGCTGCTACAGGTCTAACCTTAATTGCTTTTGGACAATAAGAGTTTCCTAACTTTTCTAAATAGATGAAATATATAAAAAATGTAGTGCTGTCATTTTAACGCGTTAATACGATTAATTAGTTATGCTGCAATTTAACGCGTTAAAAAAGGTTAACGCAAGTAATTATGAGTATCAACGGTGGCGAGCTCAGGGGTGAAAGTGAACCGGAACTGTCCGGAACTACATTCATACATAAAGAAAACGATGTTCTAAAGTCACATTAGTTACATTATCCGAGTGCTGGAACAATTCTAGTGTGCTCGTTTCAGTGTAATCTACGCGTCTGTCTGTGCCGTTTGACACGGAGCAACAAGTCTGAGCGCGTCTCTAGTTGCTATGCAACGCGAGGCAAGCCGAGCTGAACAAATGCGTTTCTGGTTGGTCGATGGACACGTGGTCACGTTATCAGCAATTGCTATATTAAGCTGAAGTGACTATTTGAGACAGCCTTATTTTATTTATTTAACTGAACTGCTGTATTTGTTTTACATTTCTGAATAATGCACCTGGCCTAACTGGTTTAATGTGCTTGACCTTTACTTTTGGATATAATTCATGTTCACAGTTCACCAATAAAAAAATGGATTTCAGATCTACTCTTCTTACTGTATTCAATTGATTAGTCATGCACTACAATTTTTAATATCCTAGAATTCAAATTCTTTATCAGGAGACCTTTAGCACAGGCCCGCCGCTCCGTACACGCAGACTACGCAGCCAGCGTAGGGCCTCAACTAGTGGAGGGGGGCCTCCAAAATTAAGATTGGGGAAAAAAAAGATAATAAATATTACACTAATAAATATCAAAAATATTTAATTAGTTCTACGGGAGTTTTGTATACCATCACTGAAATCTGGAAAATTAAATGTGTAATGCGTAATAAAAAGACTCAGACCCCAGCAGTACAGCGAGCGATGGGAATTCCGGCTCTATTTGGAGAGTCGGTGGCTCAGCTCGCTAATACGAGTCGGCTCGTTCGGCTCCTCCGTTGCTCCCAACGAGGAGCCGGCTCCTATCTGTCACTTCAAAGAGTCGAGTCGGATCGTTCAACTTCAAAGACTCAAATCGTTCACGACGGCACAAAGCTTCGGAGCCACTTTTCTTACTACGCTCTGAAACGGCTTTAATGAGCAATTTTATTCAGTTAAAAACTTCAACAATTGAAATGAGAGAATATCATCCAAGAAACACCATGAATCTGGAGCTGAAAAGCGAAAGAGGAAAAAAGAGAAAGACGACAAACTTGCATCCCTTCTGGTAAGTCCGCGTTATACCGTGTTTGTTTTGCTAACACAGCGTTACGTGATCAACTCGACAAGCTAGGCTAGGTTAGCCCAACAGTAAACAGGATTGGACAGATCATCTCTAGCATCTTTTCTCTGCTCCAGGGGTCGTTGGGGATAACTCCCAGTCTGTCCTGGTAGTGAGGAGGAGGAGGGGAGGGGGCGGTGGTTGGGGGATGATTTTACATCTGGCCACAGTGTTGTAGAAGTTAAAGTCGTGTGTAGTGCAAAACAAATGTTTGGCCACCTTTATCATTCACAAAATGCCACTATTGTTTTGTTTAATGTGTAGGATTAGAATATGTTAATTTTTAAGGTATTTGATTTTGTCCAACCATATTAATATCATATAAATACAAATGCTACTAGATAGCATAATATAATGAAGTGATATTTTTGGTTTGGGTATTTTTATTCAGGTTTTACTAATGAGATATTTTTTCATTTAAATCATATTCATAGGGTCAATGCTCAAATACATAGACGGACCACCACATCAGCAAGAAGATGAACCAGATGATGAACCATGACAAGCAGAGCAGTAAGCAGCCAACAACCATCCAACGTGTCTGAAGGTTCAAGTAAACAGCCACAAACAACAACAGTCACCTTAGAAGAGACATCCACAACTGAAAGCCTTCCCTCGGAGGCAGTTGTTTTATTTATTTGTTATTGTGTTGTTGCTCTCTCTGATTTATTATTTAACATACAGTATATTATTGTATAATAAAAAGTTATTTTTTATTAACTTTACTTTTATTATTTTCAACTGTAAATTTCGTGAGCTTCCAGGAGTTTGGCGGGCGGGCGCGGGCGGGGGGCCTCCCTACAAGCTGAGCTTAGGGCCTCCAAAACCTTAGCAGCGGCCCTGCTTTAGCAGATATGATTTTGTAATTAATTTGATTAATTAATTACAAAATCCTGTAATTAATTCGATTACTTTTTTAATCGACTGACAGCACTAAAAAATATGTAGATATTAAACTTGGAAAATGACTAAACATGGGCTCTTTAAACACTCTTTCGGTTTAATGGGAGCTGATTAGGTCCTGGTGGAAAAACTCCTCAGCAGGATGGACAAAGACACGTGTAAAGTTGGTGCATGTAAAAAAAAAAAGCACCTGAACCCACCTGCGGGTCTGCTGTAGGTGGACACTCGGCCGCGGAACCCCATCACGTGCAGCTCCCGGCGGACTGTCCTGGAGCTGACGTCGGCTCCGGACGAGCTCTGGAACTCGGTGGTGAGCGCGTCCAGCGAGGGCAAACACTTCTCCGCCGCCAGCTGCTCCAGGACTTGCCGGTCCTCCTCCTTCAGCTTGTGCGGTCGGCCACTACGCGGCAGAGCCGTGGTTATTCCCCCGCGTTTCCACTTCAGGATCACGGAGCTCACGGTGGAGCGCGGCAGGTTGAGCAGGGCGGAGATCTCCCGGACGGTCTTTTTGCACAGGTGGCATCCCACCACGGTGCCACGCTGGAACTCGCTGAGCTCCTCGCTGCGACCCATTCTCTAGCAGACGTCCGGGGACTGCATCTTCTGTCGGTCCCCTCTGCTCCGGGGTCCCCTCCGTCCTCCTGCTCTTCCTCTTTCACGGTGTTCGGCGGTTTAAACGCCGCTGGGTTCATTACTGCCCTCAGCAGGACTCAACAGACGCTTCCATCACAATAGAAGAGCTGCCTTTCAATCAGCAACGGTGAAAAGCAACGTATATTTACTGTAGTACAGTTCAGCTACTTCTGCTTTATTTCCTTTTATTTAACTATTTTATTTATTTGTCAGATGCAGGTTCAAAAATTCAAATTCAAAAAAAGAATTTAGAAAGGTCAAATAGCCTGTGAAAGGCTAAAGTTAAAACTATGCCTGCATCTAATGACTATTTTGTTGGTCAATTAATCTGGTGACCATTGAAACGATTAGAGTTAATTAGATGTTTGGTTCATAAAATGGTATAAAATGTCAATGACAGTTTCCCAAAGCCAAAGGCCCAACCTAAAATGTCTTTTTATATACAGATCAACAGTCCACAACTCAAAGATCATCAGTTTACTACTATAGAAGACTAAAGAAACCAGAAAATAATCAGATTTGAGAAGTTGCAACCAGAGAGTTTAGAAATTTTCTCCTCAAAAATGACTCAAATCAATAATCGATCATCAAAGTAGTTGGCAATTTATGTTATAATTGGCAACTAATCGATTAATCAACTAATTGTTGCAGCTCTAGTTAAAGCATGTTCTCAGGAGGCTCTTGGATTCCAAGGATAAAACTGCAGTTTATCAAGTCGCTATTCCTGACTTCCAATCTTAATATGGATTGAGGAAAAACCTTTCTTCATGGGCCATGTTTTGTACACAGGGGAATTGTCTTTAAAAAAAACAAAAAACAGAATCGGCTTATGTGACTGTAGTGGCAATTTCAAACTCTGGCTCTGTGTGTATTCAACACAGACCCTTTCAACTGTTGCAGACACAGAGTAAAACAGGATGTCTCAGGTGTGAACGCCACGTCTTCAAATTTTAAATGTCTTACTGAAACTGTCATCTGGGTCTTTCTCCATTTAGAATAACCAGGATGCAGACTGACCTCTTTGCAAAGAAATAAACTGTCAGCCAATTTATGTTTACATTACTTTCTTCACCAGAAGCACTACAACTTCCATAACAGTGACATGATGCACCCAACACAAGCTTCAAAATAGCTTTAAAATATAGCCAAAAAAAAGGCTGCTCGATATGGAAAAAAAAATCATTATCAATCATTATTCACAATCATTATTACGATTATTTTGGTCAGTACTGAAATCACGATTATATTTAAGTTACACAATGCATTTATTTAGCATGAGTGACTTCAGCTTTTGTTTGAGATGTTAAACAGATTTGTTGTGTGGCCAAGAGTCAAGGATATCACCTCATAGCAAATCTTTTACTTCTGCTCCTTGCCGGATTCTTGGAAAGTGAAGTGTTTCCATAGAAGAGAGAACTTTTCTGACCCTTTTTCTCAACCAAACGTCTGTCCTCCCTCTGCTATTTCAACCGCTCTCTCGCTTGTGCACATGTGCAACATGTTCCCACAGTTTAAAGATGGTTTGACACAAATGGAAATGGTGATCAAAATTCAGTTATTATTTTATGTTTGAGGCGAAAATAAACTGAAGCAACAAACAGTATGAGTGAAGATTTTTCCAGAAGCTCTTGGAAATGGAAGCCAGTGACAATAATAAACAATTATTACTCTGATTATATTTCATATCACTATAAACATTCCTGTAACTTTCACTAGCAAAAAAAAAAGATTAAAAAATAATCAACTGTCCATGCGCATCTGGGCCATATTATTTATAATAAGGAAGTATCCCCCTGTGTCTGCTTTGATGGAAAACCTATTTCAGTTTCAGGCTGATGACTCGCTGATGTTGGACAGTAACATATCTGTGTAACAGTACCTGGAAAACCCTGGAAAGTGACTCTATCTCCTGGGGCTGCTCCGCTCGGAGGATCAAGGATTTCGACTTTGTCTGGTGAGCTGGCATACAGGACCACAGCCTGGGACACAACTCCTCTCATCTCGGCTGGTTTCAGGTTACACAGCAGAACTGCCAGGCGGTCCTGCATCTGCACAGGGGACAGAAGATTAAAAGCACATTTACAGCCTAGACGATAGGGAAATAAAAAACTATAACCAGTTTACACAAGCACAAAAATGGCTTCCAACTGATACGGTCAGTGTGGATACATGTCATGGACATTTCATAATCCAGAAAAAACAATAAAAATCAATTCTGATCCCCTTAATTCAAAATTTGCAAACATTTAGTATAAAAAGAAAACTAGAGCCAATTTCTGCCATAAACTGAGAGGAAATCTAGCCTTTCATGAGATGATGTATGCCAGATCTTAGGAAATAGCAACAACATCCCTTGAAGCACATTCGTTCATAATTGTGTATGTTTGTTATATGAATCTAGAATCATCTCACAAGTGATTGTTTTGCTGGTACTTTTCATGGTTCATCTAAAGGCAGGGACAGTATTTACAAAACAGATTTAATATATATATATATATATATATATATATATATATATATATATATATATATATATATATATATATATATATATATATATATATATATATATATATACACACACTAACAACAATTAATATAAGGCTCTTTCCCATTTTATCATTCAATTCCCTGTTCACAAACCCTGAGCAGAGTGCTGACTTCAATCCCACTGGACGCCTTTGTGATGAATTCGAATTCTGGCAGTGAGTCCAGTCTTATCACCTACAACCAGAGCCTGACCTTACCACCACTCTGAAGGATGAATGGGGGAAAAAGATCCTTCTAGCCAGATTCCTTCAAGTAATGGAAACTAAGCCTTCCCAGTAGAGACTGTTATAGCAGCCATTGATGCTGGTGGTGTTGAAACAAGATGGCCAACAGACACAAAGGGTGCAATGTTTGGGTGTATGTGTACACTTTATACAGTATAAAGTTGTTGTGTACTGTAATGTTCACAGAGTCCCTTAACTACTGTACAAATACAAAGAGATGAACTCAGATGCTAGTGACCATAAAACTGGTGATATATTTAGATGGATATACTACAGAGAATTTTGTTTGCTTCAGGAACAAATCAAAAATCAATGAAAAAGTATAGGCTATGACATAGGCCTGAAACATCTATTGTTTAAGATCAAATCCATGATTTTGAGATTGTTAAAAACTATTTTTTTTCCTGTTTTCCTTAACCCGGGTTTTGTTTTTGTCAACCTTCACCACTTAAAGTTAAGAGACTTTTTTTGCTGTTTAGACATAGATGGCTCTTTTAGTTCTTCAGTTGTAATTACTCATGTATAGCATGTTTCATGTTAATAAATAGGACTACATACTTGACTTTTAATTCTTGCATTACAGTTATGGCATTTATTGTTTTTAATTGTATGATGTAAGTTTCTGTGAGGCCTGTAAAATGCTGTTGTGCACTGAAACTTGATCTGAAGAAAATCATGAATAAATCAAAATGGCAATTTATGCCAGAAAAATCACAGTTTAATTTTTTCTTTAAATAATTCAACCCTAGTTATAAAAGTTACAATTGGCAGCAGTCTTGGCTGCTGGGCATTTTTCACAATATTCCAGGTAAAACAATAACAAATATTGAACGTTAATCTAAAATAATTGTTAGTTCAAATCCTATAAATACACACATATCTATTATAAGTAACACGATTAACACATGAATATCAGACAAAAATCATAATTACACAAAAATTAAGAGACAAATCAGCTCAACTCTTTAATCCCACATATAAACGGTCAGACTGTACCTGTTCTACAGGTACATGCTTGATCAGTTCGCTGACCACTGTTCTCGGAGCAGCCTCTCCTACATCGACTGTGTGCAGGTATGGACCGTCGCCCTCTGGAAGCGGCAGAGACGTGATGATACGTCCAACACGCAGGTCCAGATGAGACACGTCCACTTCATCTGTGCTGACGGCTGCCTGCTTCTTCTCTGCTTTCCTCCTTCCTGGCAAAGAAAAGCAAACACTGTAAGAATTTCTGTCATACATCACATGTAAACAAGTGTGCTGTAGATTGAGCCGTCATTACTGCATCTCTTCGCTTTAAATTTGTGCTACATAAAAATATATGTATAACAATATACGTTTTGCATTTCAATTGTCAATTATTGAGGGATTGCTGTAGCTCTCTTGTGCACATAGTGAGGACCAGAGATGGTTGGAGATGGTCTTTTTAGTCAGGCGAGAGGACTTGACTCTAACTGGTCTGAGCGGAGTGGAGCTGTGACCTCGACTCTAACAGCCAACAGCTTTGGTTTGGAATGCAGGCCACGGGCCAGGCCGTTCTGCCCCAAATCAGTACCTGACCTCACTGATGTTTTTATTGGCTAAAAGGGGAGCAAATCATCACAACCAAGCTCCAAAATCTGTGGAAAACTTTCCCAGAAAGTGTTTGTAGCAAATAAATGCTCATAGTTTTAGGGGGAAACTGAGCTGCTGCAGATCTACAGGAAAGCAAATAATGAGAAATGTTTGCGTTTGTCATGGTATTTCTGATTCAACTGTAGCCATTCTGCTGCTGCTGGGTACATGGTAACTGCTTCATTTCCAACAGGGTTCATGCTTTCTGCTTGAACTTATCAATGAATGCAATGATAAAAAGTGAACGCCGCAGGGTGAAATCACAGCCTCTGGAAATCAAACAATCGTGTCTATATAGTTGACAGCCAAAAACATCAAACTTAGAACTCATGTGGGAGCTGGAACCACTAATTGATTAGTTAATCAACAGAAAAATAATTTTCGTATGAGTTTCACGGTATTGTGCATCTTGAAAAGTATTTATTTATAAGTAAGAGAGGCATGTTAGTATACCTTGAGACTCATGCCTAAATCTTCTAATCGTTTTGATGATTAATTAATTGATTCAATTTTCTTGCGTCTTAAATGTGTAAAAGTAAAGAAAAGCTTCTTTGTCATAGGTTATAGTAAACTGAATCTCTTTGGGTTTTAGAATGTCTAAAGTCACCTTGGGTGATGGGAAATTAAGGTAATGAAACTAAACACTAGTTGTAGCCCTGGTCTTGTGCAAGTCCCCCTGATTTCAGACTAGAAAAGACTGTAGCACACACGTGCAATCAGACCAATGTTTTAGATATGTGCTATACCAAGAATTTTCCTGCCCAGGCTGCCATCATAAGGCCTCTTTCCTTTAAAATCGGAGGGTGTTGCAGAAAATAGAGGCGACATTTTAGGCAATAGTGTGTTTCCAACTTTGTGACAACAGTTTAGAGAAGACAGTTTCCTATTTCAACAGGAAAAATCTCTAATGCATGAAACCAGGGCAATTGAAGGAAAGAAATCGGAACAGTGACTGCAAGGCTTGTTGCTGTTTTGGCAACAGTAGCCTGTGTTAGATTGAGGAATAAAGTAGAAGCTAAAGGCTTAGCATCTGTTTTTGAGATATGTTTCACTATGCATGCAGGGATGTGGAATATTGGAATATATATTCTGGGGGATTTTACCTGTAAGTGGAAGGAGGCACCGACTGCCACATAAATAGTAATGTTACCCTAAAAGTTAGAGTCAGCCGGGTTGCTTACCAACTCCTTGTGTACTTGGATTTAGGGACAGACCGCCCACAGAGTTGCATCATCATCTAATATGACCCTACCTTGTGACCACACTGAGTGTGTGAGAAGGCAGGCTGCATTGCTGCTACAGGTCTAACCTTAATTGCTTTTGGACAATAAGAGTTTCCTAACTTTTCTAAATAGATGAAATATATAAAAAATGTAGTGCTGTCATTTTAACGCGTTAATACGATTAATTAGTTATGCTGCAATTTAACGCGTTAAAAAAGGTTAACGCAAGTAATTATGAGTATCAACGGTGGCGAGCTCAGGGGTGAAAGTGAACCGGAACTGTCCGGAACTACATTCATACATAAAGAAAACGATGTTCTAAAGTCACATTAGTTACATTATCCGAGTGCTGGAACAATTCTAGTGTGCTCGTTTCAGTGTAATCTACGCGTCTGTCTGTGCCGTTTGACACGGAGCAACAAGTCTGAGCGCGTCTCTAGTTGCTATGCAACGCGAGGCAAGCCGAGCTGAACAAATGCGTTTCTGGTTGGTCGATGGACACGTGGTCACGTTATCAGCAATTGCTATATTAAGCTGAAGTGACTATTTGAGACAGCCTTATTTTATTTATTTAACTGAACTGCTGTATTTGTTTTACATTTCTGAATAATGCACCTGGCCTAACTGGTTTAATGTGCTTGACCTTTACTTTTGGATATAATTCATGTTCACAGTTCACCAATAAAAAAATGGATTTCAGATCTACTCTTCTTACTGTATTCAATTGATTAGTCATGCACTACAATTTTTAATATCCTAGAATTCAAATTCTTTATCAGGAGACCTTTAGCACAGGCCCGCCGCTCCGTACACGCAGACTACGCAGCCAGCGTAGGGCCTCAACTAGTGGAGGGGGGCCTCCAAAATTAAGATTGGGGAAAAAAAAGATAATAAATATTACACTAATAAATATCAAAAATATTTAATTAGTTCTACGGGAGTTTTGTATACCATCACTGAAATCTGGAAAATTAAATGTGTAATGCGTAATAAAAAGACTCAGACCCCAGCAGTACAGCGAGCGATGGGAATTCCGGCTCTATTTGGAGAGTCGGTGGCTCAGCTCGCTAATACGAGTCGGCTCGTTCGGCTCCTCCGTTGCTCCCAACGAGGAGCCGGCTCCTATCTGTCACTTCAAAGAGTCGAGTCGGATCGTTCAACTTCAAAGACTCAAATCGTTCACGACGGCACAAAGCTTCGGAGCCACTTTTCTTACTACGCTCTGAAACGGCTTTAATGAGCAATTTTATTCAGTTAAAAACTTCAACAATTGAAATGAGAGAATATCATCCAAGAAACACCATGAATCTGGAGCTGAAAAGCGAAAGAGGAAAAAAGAGAAAGACGACAAACTTGCATCCCTTCTGGTAAGTCCGCGTTATACCGTGTTTGTTTTGCTAACACAGCGTTACGTGATCAACTCGACAAGCTAGGCTAGGTTAGCCCAACAGTAAACAGGATTGGACAGATCATCTCTAGCATCTTTTCTCTGCTCCAGGGGTCGTTGGGGATAACTCCCAGTCTGTCCTGGTAGTGAGGAGGAGGAGGGGAGGGGGCGGTGGTTGGGGGATGATTTTACATCTGGCCACAGTGTTGTAGAAGTTAAAGTCGTGTGTAGTGCAAAACAAATGTTTGGCCACCTTTATCATTCACAAAATGCCACTATTGTTTTGTTTAATGTGTAGGATTAGAATATGTTAATTTTTAAGGTATTTGATTTTGTCCAACCATATTAATATCATATAAATACAAATGCTACTAGATAGCATAATATAATGAAGTGATATTTTTGGTTTGGGTATTTTTATTCAGGTTTTACTAATGAGATATTTTTTCATTTAAATCATATTCATAGGGTCAATGCTCAAATACATAGACGGACCACCACATCAGCAAGAAGATGAACCAGATGATGAACCATGACAAGCAGAGCAGTAAGCAGCCAACAACCATCCAACGTGTCTGAAGGTTCAAGTAAACAGCCACAAACAACAACAGTCACCTTAGAAGAGACATCCACAACTGAAAGCCTTCCCTCGGAGGCAGTTGTTTTATTTATTTGTTATTGTGTTGTTGCTCTCTCTGATTTATTATTTAACATACAGTATATTATTGTATAATAAAAAGTTATTTTTTATTAACTTTACTTTTATTATTTTCAACTGTAAATTTCGTGAGCTTCCAGGAGTTTGGCGGGCGGGCGCGGGCGGGGGGCCTCCCTACAAGCTGAGCTTAGGGCCTCCAAAACCTTAGCAGCGGCCCTGCTTTAGCAGATATGATTTTGTAATTAATTTGATTAATTAATTACAAAATCCTGTAATTAATTCGATTACTTTTTTAATCGACTGACAGCACTAAAAAATATGTAGATATTAAACTTGGAAAATGACTAAACATGGGCTCTTTAAACACTCTTTCGGTTTAATGGGAGCTGATTAGGTCCTGGTGGAAAAACTCCTCAGCAGGATGGACAAAGACACGTGTAAAGTTGGTGCATGTAAAAAAAAAAAGCACCTGAACCCACCTGCGGGTCTGCTGTAGGTGGACACTCGGCCGCGGAACCCCATCACGTGCAGCTCCCGGCGGACTGTCCTGGAGCTGACGTCGGCTCCGGACGAGCTCTGGAACTCGGTGGTGAGCGCGTCCAGCGAGGGCAAACACTTCTCCGCCGCCAGCTGCTCCAGGACTTGCCGGTCCTCCTCCTTCAGCTTGTGCGGTCGGCCACTACGCGGCAGAGCCGTGGTTATTCCCCCGCGTTTCCACTTCAGGATCACGGAGCTCACGGTGGAGCGCGGCAGGTTGAGCAGGGCGGAGATCTCCCGGACGGTCTTTTTGCACAGGTGGCATCCCACCACGGTGCCACGCTGGAACTCGCTGAGCTCCTCGCTGCGACCCATTCTCTAGCAGACGTCCGGGGACTGCATCTTCTGTCGGTCCCCTCTGCTCCGGGGTCCCCTCCGTCCTCCTGCTCTTCCTCTTTCACGGTGTTCGGCGGTTTAAACGCCGCTGGGTTCATTACTGCCCTCAGCAGGACTCAACAGACGCTTCCATCACAATAGAAGAGCTGCCTTTCAATCAGCAACGGTGAAAAGCAACGTATATTTACTGTAGTACAGTTCAGCTACTTCTGCTTTATTTCCTTTTATTTAACTATTTTATTTATTTGTCAGATGCAGGTTCAAAAATTCAAATTCAAAAAAAGAATTTAGAAAGGTCAAATAGCCTGTGAAAGGCTAAAGTTAAAACTATGCCTGCATCTAATGACTATTTTGTTGGTCAATTAATCTGGTGACCATTGAAACGATTAGAGTTAATTAGATGTTTGGTTCATAAAATGGTATAAAATGTCAATGACAGTTTCCCAAAGCCAAAGGCCCAACCTAAAATGTCTTTTTATATACAGATCAACAGTCCACAACTCAAAGATCATCAGTTTACTACTATAGAAGACTAAAGAAACCAGAAAATAATCAGATTTGAGAAGTTGCAACCAGAGAGTTTAGAAATTTTCTCCTCAAAAATGACTCAAATCAATAATCGATCATCAAAGTAGTTGGCAATTTATGTTATAATTGGCAACTAATCGATTAATCAACTAATTGTTGCAGCTCTAGTTAAAGCATGTTCTCAGGAGGCTCTTGGATTCCAAGGATAAAACTGCAGTTTATCAAGTCGCTATTCCTGACTTCCAATCTTAATATGTCCCAGTGAATTTACTCTGGAAAACATGAGACACTCATTCAAATAACTACAACAGCTCAAATGACGGGTACCAAATGTGCACAATAGTGGGAACCAGCGGCAACAGCAAAACATTGTAGCACACGTGGTCGGATGAGTTTCTAACTTGGAATTCCGACTTGAACAACTGGTCCATTGCACTTTCCCATGTCAGTTTTTTTTTTTCCAATTTCCAAGTACAATGGATTGCACCATGTCATCAATGTAAAGCTGCACAGATGATGTGTTTTTGTGGGCCAACCTGGAAGTGAAGGGAAGGGAGCAGGGGATTTGGGGGAAATTGAAAAGTTGAATTCTAACAATTCATGGACCTAATTTCAATGTAAACAAAAATCTGGGCTAATAATAATAATAACTTTTACATTTTAAAATCTGGTGACAGATTTACTTCCAGAGAGAACACGTAGGCGTATGGTGACCTGACTCAAATATACTATAACTCACAATCAAAGAAATTCCTACACTTGCAAGAAAAGGACAGCGAGACTGATAATCGTACAATTCTTTTATATTACAAAATAGCAATGCTGATATTTCTGCTGGGTATAGTGTGCAATATACTGAAACTCCCCCTCCTCACATACACAAGAGTACAGATAAAAGGTCACAAGAACATTATACAATAAGCAACACGTGGGTCATGTGCCAAGTTCAACACTGTAGCCCTCATTCTCAAAAGCTGTACATAAAAAGACTTTCTCAAGCTGTTCCCCAGTCACTGGAGGGATAAAGTGCAATATAGGAGGGTTCACACAACCAGAGGAAAACAAATGTGACAGAGAACAAAAATAAATGGACGGCAGCCTTGATTAACTACCTATGATAAAACTATGTTGGACAACACTTTATTCCACAGGTGAGTCATTTCCAAAACATTTATAATTTCTGAATGTACATAATTTGGTACTATATTGAAAGATAGAGAGAGTTCAAGTGGAATTTCATTATATCAGAATGAACCTAAGCTCACAGGTTAACAGAAGGTAAAAACATCAAATTGTTCCAGATTTCTTTGTTTTACTTATGCAGTGCAGCAAACTAAAGTTCAATGATATGCTGCTATTTATTAATTAATGTATATAGCAGTATTTTGTCCATATTATTATACTGTGTATATGAACTTTATTAGAGATGTCACTTTATTCCAACCAATGAGTGGCTTGTTTATCATCTGTTTTATGTTGGTGAATAAGCACTGTCCCTGGCAGATAAACAATCATAAAATAAATCATTAAAATATGAAGAAAAAAAGTTTCCAGCATTAAATGTTTACTATTTTCTTGGACATTTTTATATTAGTACCAAATTAAATAGTACTTTCTAAGAAACCCATAAAATAAAGTGTTACCCAGTGTAGTAGGTAGACAATCTATTACTTCATAAGTACATTGAACATCATTACATTGTGTACACGTCTTTTATGTCATTTGTTTAAATAACCATTGAATTCTATGTATTCCTGTAAGACAGTTCATACTGAAATGACCATAATCAAATACAGTAAACAGGCAAAGCGAGAGGACAGCCGTGTATATTGGTCATACCTTTAAGTTGCTGTGTAATAAAGAAGGCCTTAAATAAACGTCACACACAAACACGTCCCATTAGGCAGTACGGCCAGAGTCAAGTGATTGGTTTGTTGAAATCGGTTGTGCTTTTCATTATCTTGTCGTTATGGTAACCTAATGAACATCGGATGGAGACAATCGCGTTTGTTGGGTGTAAATGTGAGCAGGTGTCAAGGTGACAGGAGAAAAACCCAGAAATCAATTCATGGACAAAAGGGAACAAGGAACAAGATGGAAAGAGCAAGAGAAATCAAAGTTGTTGGCTGTTTCTGGGTTTTCTCATGTGTCATCTCATTATCCATATGAGCTGGTCTAACATGCGGAGGCCTAAAGGTCCTGAACCTGAAGCACCTGTACTCAAATTGGGCTGGCAAGGTCCAAATCCTTTCTGCACCGTTGTATCCAAAACCTAGAGGTAAACCATGCTCGAAACACGACAGGCTTCCTATAAAATCTGCTTACTAGCACATTGTCTAACAGAGTATATAAAAAATGTACATTCAATAATGTTTCCATGCTGCTACCACACATTTCAGTCATTTTATATTTGTAGGTT